>JAOXJP010239509.1:0-23401 GCA_025762735.1 Platanus orientalis | reverse complement strand
CACATGTTTAAATAGACCATAGAGTGGTTTAAGAACCCATTGGACCAAGTTAGAAGTGTAAGACCCAAGTTGGGCCTTGAACCTATCAAGTTCGAATTATCTTAATTTCATATTTATGGTACCTTTGCAGGCCCACTGACATAAATCTCGAGATAATTAGAGGTCAGGCCATACTTTGATGGAAAGATCTATGAGTCTACTTTCCATCAAAAGAAATAAGTGTGCAATTATGATTTTCTTAGAAGAAGTTATGTTTATTTTCCCACAAGGTGTTAGTGTTGACAGGGCCACAGATTTAGGGTAACTTCTCAGACCCACTGACACTAATCCCGAGTGAATTAGAGGGTGATTCATACATTGCTGGAAAGGTCTTGAAGTCTAGTTTCCAACCCAACAAACAATAATCGATTTCAAATTGTCTAATAAAAGTTATGATCATTTTAATGCGAGGGGTAAAAGCTAAGAAAACATGTTTGGATCGATCTAACTTATTTAGATCAATCGAGGATCAAACCAGATACTCTCAGGTCTTATAAAAGTGCTTAAACTATGTTGGATCAATCCAAATGACCCAGATTGCAATTTTTTGATGCAAAATCTATTTGTCTTCATTTTGGGGAATGTGGGACCCTCTCAACACAACCCAAAACTCTAAATATAAGTTAAAGAAACCCTAAAGGCCTCTTTTGCATCAAAATATAAAGAATTAGAGAGACTTGGAGAGTTTTGGAATAGGAAGAAAGACTTCTTCCCCAAATGGGTAAGTTTCACTTTCAACCATGAAAATTCTTCTGGATTAGCTTGTTTCTCTATTATAACTTCATAATTTCATTCTTCTAATGTTAGAACTATGCCTATTTTACATAGCAAGGTTTAATAGAGGTTGAAGTGAAGTTTTCTTGCTTGGAGACTTTGATTTGAGCTTTGATAAGAATATCTAGGTTACTATGGATTTGATGATATATATTCCTCTTTGATCTTTGGAGTTTGTATGTGAATCTTTTGAAATCTTTTAAATGCTTGAAAATCTTGATCCAATTCTTTGACATTTGGATTGAAGTTTCTTTTGTAAGAAATCTTGCTTACTATGGATTTGATAATGTAAATCATCTTTGAACTTCTTTAATCTTTGTGAAAACTCTTTGAAATATTTGAAAGTATGTGAAGACCCATGCTCTAAGCCATTGAACCTTGTGAGCCCTAGGAACTAAGCTTCTCTACTAAGTGTAACTTGTTTTCTATGGGTGATTTGAAGTGAATCCCTCTTGTGATTTCAAATTATGTGATACTATACATGAAATTCTTTGAGATTGTTAGAATTATTAGCATTCAATTCCTTGAGACATGTTAGATTTATAGTTTTCATCTTATTTAGTAAGTTTGCATCTCCTTATGCTTGGAATAACTCTTTTCTTATTGGAATCTCTAAAAATTCTGTTGGCCTATGCCTAAGACCTTTGGATCTTATTAGTTCTTTACATTTATTCTTATTTTGTGAAAGATTATTGATCTTAGATATTGTGTGGACTGATTTCCTTCATTAAATCCCTTGGAACATGTGAAATCTGAATTTTCCTCGTATAAATCTTTAAAAATCTATGTGAAGTTGTGAATCCTTCAGGATATATTCTAGTTATGATCAATTTGAAAGAAATCATGTCTTGCCTTTGGTTTAGAACACTAAAAGTGATATTAATTGATCTCTATGATTTGATTCATTGGAACACATGTGAAATTCTGAATTTCTGTGAAAATATATTGAACTCATTGAATCTATTAAACTCTATGTCTCCTGTGTGATTATGTGAATCATGTGAACCTTTGAATCCTATTACATGTTTGAATATTGACTTTACGAGACATCTAAGTTAATCATTGTGACTCCAAACTTATAAATATCGAAATATACACTAACATTGAATCTAAGTGAACCACATGCCATTGAAATGATTGATTTATGGAAATGTGATGCTTATGATTACTTTACACATCATGAAAACATTCGATTTTTGAAACGATGTGGATTTTCGGACTTATGATGTGAACCCTTTTGGATCCATTTTAGGCCCCATCATCGGGCTAACTGTGACCTTTTGAACTCTGAACTCTTTGAACCTTGTCACAGGGCTAAATGTGGTCGTTAATGATGTGAGCCTTGACACTGGGCTAAGTGTGTCCTAATGATTATGTGGGCCTTAACACCGGGCTAAGTGTCTTAGTGATTATGTGGGCCTTGACACCGGGCTAAGTGTGTCATTTTAACCTTTTGGATATTGAACTTTGGACTCCTTCAAATATTGAACCTTGTGAACTCCGAATACTTTAAACATCGAACTCATGACACTTTGAATCTTTGAACTCTGAATATTGAACATTCGAACATTGTGAACCATGTGGGATTCTGAACACTCTGAACATCCAACTCTGTACACTCTGAAATCATAGGACATTGGATCTTTCGAGACTAACATATGTCATCAAATTTGTGAGCTTCGACCTTCGTGTTAAATTATTATTTGAACTTAAGTCTTTGTATTGAACCATTGACTCTTGTGTTACATGTGGCTATTGATATTTTTGTACTAGCATGATTGTGATTACTGCTTCAATATCTGTTTAGTTTTGCATTGACCTTTGAACATGCTAGTATTTAGATGTGTTTTACTTTAGATTATTTATAGTCTGCCAGATTTCTTACTGGTTGGGACTAACCCAACCATTTATTTTTTAGACTAACTATTGTTGTAGATCTTCCATTCGAGGGACTTGTTGTGGCATCCACAACTTTCTTTCACTTTTCTTATCTTTATTTTAGACATATTTTGGGATCCCTCTTTTATGTTGGGATCATATTTTTAGGCTAGTAGATGTTTCCCTTTGTATATTTGGGCGAGAGGGCACCCTAGTGATATTTCTCTTTTGGTTTGATGTTTTTAGACTATTATGATCTTTGTGGCTTTTATATTACACTGCTGCATTTTTTATCTAAATATATGTGAGTAGTAAATATTGAATAAGCTTCCGCAAACTATTGAAATATGATTATTGGATTAAGTGGACTTAATAAAATTCAAATGAGAACATGTGGACTAGATTGGATCTTACTTGTGGGCCCAAGATTTGGGTCAATTTCTATGTAGATTATTGGATTTATAAACAATAACAAATCCAAACCCAAAGCGATAAGGATCCATATCCAAGTCTAGGTTCGGGGGGTGTTACACTATGTCCTTCAAGACTCTTTAGTCGATGCATATCAATGTGGATGCTCTAGATTTTGCTCCCACACCAAAAGAAGAGGTTCATGAGGAACCTCCTCCATCTACACCTCCTGCATTTGAGCATCTTGCTCATCAAGCATCCTCCTCAGCTCCACCTCCATCGCTTAATGATATCATGGCTACTCTCTCTAACATTAGAGAGAAACAAGATTGATTAATTCACAAGCGGAAGCAACAAACCAATAACTAGAAGTTGATTACAAATAAATTGAACTTCATGGAAAAGCGCCAAGAGCGCATGGCTTTTCAGCTCAACTCGATGGAAATTCATTTCTAGGTAGCTGATCCACAATTTAGGAAGACGCCAATCACCTCATACCAACTATGAGTCCTTATAAATTATGTGGATCTCAATTCAGAGGACGAGCTCTCGTTGCAAATGCATGTAGGCTCTAAATAGGTAAATGTTAATGCTCCAATAGGTGATCTTATCCCCTCTAATCATGATGGCGATGAGGATAATGATGGTGATGATGATGACAATTTTGCTGACAATGATGATGATCATGTCGCTGCCACTACTCCTTCCCATGGAGATTTTGTACATGCTAGTGGTGCTCCTAGCTCTTAGGATTGGATTGTCCTGATCTACTCTTTCCTTTCATGTTTTGCTCTTTTGATGTAATGGCCTAGTAGGTCCTTTAGGATGTAACTGTTATTGTTCTTAATGAATATTTTTTTTGTTTCCCTCTATTATGTGTTTCTCATGTTTTTCCTTTGTCCATTCATGACAGAAAGGGGAAGAATTAGTATATAGAGGATTGAGTTATCCCATCTAGGGGAGTTGAGAGCATTTTTTTTTAAGTGAAAAAAAAAAAAAAAAACAATTAACATTTAAACTTAAATTCCACTTAGAATCTTAAAGCAAATCATTTATACCCATAGGGGGAGTATATATGCTTTCACTTATATCATTCTTATCCATGCTTGTTTGAGTGTTCATTAGTTATTTGTTGCACTCTCATTTCTACACTTGGCTTAAGGAAGGTATTTTTTTCTTTGTGATGTGCAGATTCCTAGAAATTGGATGCAGCTCCACATGATGTAAGATCAAAATGAATAAAAAAAACAAGTAGGATTGATGTAAGATCACTGGCAAGATCAATCGTTAGATCGATTATAGGATCAATCTTAGGCGGAAATCCGCTAGTTTTTTAATACGATTTTTCGTTATTGTTTAGTGCTCGAATATTGTCATTAAGGCGGGATTCTCTAGAAGGTTCTGAGGCAAGTGATTGCCCTAATCATTTGGCTATAAAAGCCAATGATTGCCTTTGATTATGAGCACCTGGAAATACCTAAAGGAAAGAGCAACCACAATTCTCTTCCGTGCGTTTGAAGGTTACTAGCTACAAAGGCTTGAAGAAGCCTTCAAGAAGGAGAACCTAATCTTACTGAAGCTCATCTGGAGCTATTACAGCTCGAACGGCTTAGGTTTCCAAGTCCGTGAACCACTCCAAAGCACCAAGAGCTAGAGCCTAAAGGTATAAATCTCTTGCTCTGTTTTTGAGCTTGTCGTGCCTACTTGCAATGCTATTCTTGCTACACTAGGTTCATGATTTAGAGAACATTAGAGCTTTTCATTCTTGATTGTTACTTGTGCTCCTGACAGTTAGCACTTCATGCAACTCCAAGCAGCCAACTGTTGACAAACAGTGTTTGTATTTTACTAATATACTTTTGTTGTATAAATTAAGCTTTATACTATCATATCTTCCTCTATGAGAGGCCATACTTTCTAGAGATTCTATCTCTGAGGTTAAAGGACTAAGAGTTAGCCCTTGAGCAACTCTCTGTAGCTCACTGTTACAACAGTGTGTTCTCTTCATTGATATACTCTGTTGTAGTTTATTTTTTAGCATGAATTGTACACATATCTGCCTATTTAGAGGCTTTATTAGCTTTTGTTGAAGCTTGACGGTTAGTGCTACATTGAGCATTTATTTGGCTTTATTGAGCCTGTTACTAGGAGATTTATCTCCAAACACTTAATCACTTCTTTTAGTGATTGCCTTGGTTAGAGACACCCGAGGCTGTGTGTGCCTTGGTCAGAGACACCCAAGGCTATGTGTACCTTGACCAGAGACACCCAAGGTTTGAGGGTCCTTGGTAGAGACACCAATGATGGATTGAGAGTGTGCTAGAGACACCGCACATGAGTGCTTGCCGAAGACACGAAGCACATGTTGTTGGGTTGAGTGATTTCCCTTGTAATTTTTGTAAACTATTAATAAAAATCAATAGGCTCAATGACAAGCTTTTGGAGAGTGGATGCAGACCACAAAGTGGCCAAACCACAATAAATCATGTGCCTCTTGAGTGTGTTGATTGTGCTTTGTTTCTTGTCTATTTTCAGCACATCTATTTGATTAGTTGCATTTCATTCATTTAGCATTTGAGTAATTTAACACACTTGATAGCACCCTCACACACCCACTTAGTGAAAATCAATTCCACCTAGAACCACTTAAATCACTAAGTAACCAGCCTAATCTATTTCTTCATCCAAAGGTATTAAAATTTGGGTTAATATGAATAAAAAAAGAGTTTTAGAAGTCCTATTCACCCCCCTCTAGGACATTTCCTCATAGTCCCCTAGGAATTTCACTTATTGCTAGATTCTCTATGGCCGATTTAAGTTTCAACTCAAAAGTTTAAAGTGACCCTACAAGTTCTTCTATCTTGATTTTACCAATTTATTTACTCTCTTCAATTATAGTCACTTAATGATAGAATATTTTTTGGAGAGATCTTCATATTTTTCTTACAACCTTACATTCAGAAACTTCTCCAACTCCCTTCATTGAATTGACCATATCTTGGAGATGGGTATAGAATTCAACGATATATTCTTTCTCTTCCATCCTAAGAGTCTCAAACATAGTGGTCAATATTTGAAGCTTGGATTACTTCATTGTGCTAGCACCCTAATGGATAATCTCTAAAAGATCTCATGTTTCCTTGGAAGTTTCTCAATTGTAAATTCTCCTAAATTCTTCTGCACACACTACATGTACTATGGCATTTAAAGCTTTGTAATTTGCATTACATGATTTCTTTTCATCTTTGCTCCAATCCTTTTCTTTCATGTCTTTTGGAGTAGTCTCAGAAGAGACTACCAAGCCCCAAATGGTTGTGTCTAGTGCTTTAAAGAAGATTTACATATGCACCTTCCAATAGGCATAGTCAGAACCATCGAAATAAGGGGTATTGTGATTGACAAATAAGGGGTATTGTGACTGACAGCCCTGCCATCTAGTTTTTACTATGATACAATATTCTAAGTTCTTTGATTTTGGTTGTTTAGCCCTTTATGAGAAACCCTCTCTTATACCAATTGAAATTCCAAAGAAATGATGTCCAAATAATCCTAGAGGGGGTGAGTAGGATCAAGCCAATTCCTTTTAATTATTTAACTATTTATCCCAAACTTAATTCCAGTTTAAATTCCTTAAGAATTTATTATATTAAATTCTATGAACCTATCATAGATCATAGGGCTCCATCATATATTATAGCAAACTATTGCAGGGTGAAAGTAGGGCTGATAGATTCCATAATCAAATTTTAACTTAAGGTTTCACTTTTCATTAGTCAC
Organism: Platanus orientalis; assembly: GCA_025762735.1. Taxonomy (NCBI): domain Eukaryota; kingdom Viridiplantae; phylum Streptophyta; class Magnoliopsida; order Proteales; family Platanaceae; genus Platanus; species Platanus orientalis. The sequence goes on along the minus strand of JAOXJP010239509.1, from coordinate 16,522 downwards.
TTTGCAAAAAATAATTAGGTAATGAATATGTGTGAGTATACAAACTAAAGAGAAGAAAAACAACCAGACAAAGAGAAATAGTCTTTTATAGTGGTTTGGCACACTAGGTCCACGTCCACTCTCAAACCGACTCACCCCCGAGCCTATTTAATATTTATTAATAGTTATCTGAAACTATTACAAGAAAATAATAAATCTGAATATTCACTTACAAGTTCCCTAAGAATCCACTCACCTTGTAAGTATGCTCTCAATGTCTCTGATAGGCACATTCCATCCAGTGGCTCTGATGGGCGATGAAAATCCACACTTGCCTCTGGCAAGTGCGGCGAGAATCTACTTTCGGTAGCTCCGGCGAAGGCTGCGAACTTGGTTGAAGTAGAAGAACTTCTTTGTGTTGGGTTACATCTTTTTAAGCTAATTTAACTATTTGAACCACCCTTCTATGGAAAGACAAGGATTTAACTATGTGGTTAGCTCTCCAATGCTTTCAATAGATTTAATTGAGAATTTGGGAAGCTCACACTCTCTATCTAAGCATAAATTTTCCTATAGAGGTAACCTAAGGTAGTAAACTAAAGGAATTTGACTTAGTATGCTCATAAAAGCTTATTTCTTAAAGAATTTGACATAAAAATCATTCGCACTTCTTGTGAGGCCTCTAGGGTTTATTTCCTATTTATAAATCTTGAAAACCATGTTTAAAATGTCCCCCAACGGCTCTTTTCCAATGGTAAAAAATAGAGCCATTGGAAAATATTCAAATTGGATTTTTTCCAATTCCAAGGTGGTCTACATAGCAAAACCAGCAAGCAAACAAAGCTGGATCAATCCAATTTTTCCTTGGATCGATCCAAGGGTGACTAGTAGATCACAAACACTTTTGGATCAATCCAAAAAGCCTCTGGATTGATCTAAGATTCCTACAATGTCAAAAAGTCTTGGATTTTGCCAAAAATCCATCCAATCATCCCAATTTGGTCCATATTCATAAATTTACCTTTTTAATTTCATTTTTTTTACCAAATTTGGTCCTTCATTGGTCCAAGCTTTGTGGGACCTTCTCTAGGTTTGGGTGACCCATTTTTAAGCCACTCTAAGTCTACCAAAGGTTAGGTCCATATCCAAATACCCACTTATCAACGTTTACCAATTTTACCTTTGAGCATTAGATTGACTTCTTGAGGTGACATTATACAAGAGATTAAGACTTCTTGTGTTCTTTAATGTGACTTGTCTCTTGATGCTTGTGGTCTTCTGGGCTTCTTGACTTGAAGCTTCTTCCCACTTGTCTTGGACTTACATAACTTAGAAAACCAATTATATAATGACCACTCATTGCATGTAGTTACAGAAGTTTTGGAGTAGAATTGATAACTACAATTATACCTAAAAGTACTTCTTAATGCTTTCTCTGGACTAGGACTTACCTGGACTATTGTTACAACAATATTACACCATGTATTCCTATATACAAGACTTCTAACAAAACCTTCTTTTCATGATATAGACAATTACAAACTATACTCTAACATGTGTCACCCTACAATGTCGTGGCTCATCTAAAGAAAATCCCATACTATACGACGCCCTCAAGATGACAAAATAACTAAGGTGTTCACTTGTACATGCACTTTCCAATCCAGAAGAATTCATTAATATGAAGGAAGTTGCAAAGGTGGCTAGGCACAATACTACTCAAGAAGGCTTGTGATTGTCAATAGTCACCTTCAATAATACTTATCAACAGGCTGACGATCCCTTCCATAACAAGCCTCTCTTTATAGCCAGAGAAATCAATGACACGTGTTACTTGGGTTATGATAGATAGGGGTCTGGTAGTAAATATTCTTCTAACAAGGATGATGGCTGACTTAGGGATTCAACCCCACAAACTTCAGCTTAGCACATTGATCATTTAGGGGTTCCAATCAAAGTGAAAAGAAACCTTTAGGGATGATCAACATAAAAACCAGTTTGAAAACATCAAAGATTGAACCACATTCTAATGTCATAGAGGCAGATACTTCATACCATGCACTTACAGGAAGACCATGGATGCATAAATACTATGTTGTACCGTCCAATTTCTACTAGTGCATTATATATCCCTGGAATGGGTCTCAAGGGACCATAGTTTCTGATCATGACCTGTTCAGGTACATTGAAGTATATTATGCAGATGCCATCTTTTTATAAGAATGTGTCACCATGTAATGTTGCTTCCACATCAAACGGGGCTCCCTAATTCGTGAAAGAAGCTCCAAAGGTCGACAAGCATAAGTGAGTTTTTAGGAGAATCGTGGAATCCCCTCCTATGCTGAAACCTTCTTTGCTACCACCAGAAATAACCAAAGGGAGCTGACTTCTTGCAATTTTTAGGCAGCTAACCCAAGCTGGTTTTTCACCCGACGTTGGATTCTGTTTTGACCACTAAGATGACCCATTATGGGGATTTCTCCAAAGATAAGATTTGTAGATAATTGAGTTATCTTTCCAATGCAATTATAATCATCTCAATTGGACATTTGTCGGAAGAGTAATGCACTACGCCTCAAATGGGAACCCGAGCCAGATGTCGTGTTTCCCATGCCACTACTCGAACCAGACGAGAAAATGACTATGAGAGAGGCATCGCCAAAAGAGGATTGTTTGGGGGGCTCTATTAAAGGTCTATGAGTGCACCCCCAAAGCGAGGTCTTTAAAAAGGGTGTTCACCAACAACCTATTGCCGACTACGCATGACACTGAGCTTACTGAGACAATGTCATATGTTGTTGATGTGATTTTGTAAGGGAAGAGGTCCGGCATTCCCTCTGTGTTTTGTTGCCTGCTGATGACGGGTGCGAGCACCAAGTCATCAAAGAAGAGCATCCATCACCCGATTCTGATATCCAAGATTTTGAAGTACCACGAGGTCAACTACCCAACAGATTCTATCCTTCTCCGTCAGGGAGAACCTATTAACACTGGCACTCTGGGGAGGATGAAATTTATTAAGAGACTTTCCACGGTTGCATCTGGTGGTGCTAGACCTGTGTCTAGACCACCTGGGACTTCTGATGCCGCAGAAGCCACCCTTCATGCCGACGAGTTAACGTATCATATAGCACCTGAGATTGCACCCTCCCATCCCTCCGCAATAGGAGGGCATGATTTTGATAGGTTGGATAGGATGGATGGCATCTTGTTCCAGATCTTCGACAACCAGAAGTTATTCGCACACATGATGAACAAGATGGAGAGGAGGCAGCAGAGAACGGCGGCCTTGATGGAGGCACAGAGCCAATACTTTAGGAGGTTCCCCTCCATATATACTTGGGACACAGTGAGTCAGGGTCCACCTGTCTCCCCTAGTGACCCCATTGACCCCAAGGACAATGAGTTTAAGGAAGGGGATGATAGCTACAATGAGGATGAGGGAGGCAATGTCGGAGAATAAACTGGGGACCAGTTTGTTTATTTTGTTTAGGTTAGGTCTTTTATCTTTTTGATGTATAACCCGTATGGAAATATGGATGAATTTTGGGATTTAAAATTTCTGAGGGATCATGTAGTTTTTGGCTATCTAATGGAATGAAACGGTTCTACTTTACTTACACATGTTCGCATCTTTAAGACTTCAAACTTCTTTAGATACAACAACAACAGCAGCCTTATCGCAACTATTTGGGGTTGGCTACACAAATCCAGCTCCACCATTCCGCTCTATTTAAGACCATATCAAACTTCTTTAGATGAATGTTAAAATTTTGCCAAGCTACCAAACCAAATAATGAGAACCTTTAGTTCACCACGCATTATAGCTAAAATGGACAAAATGGTTCTTAGGATGCCGCTATCGCCACTAAAGAAAACTTGGATTAGTATCGTGGACCCATGCCACAAAAAAATAAATAAATAAATAACTTAGGACACAACCATGGAAGACAAAGGGACAACAGAAGAATTAGAGCACATGATGGGAAATAGGTAACACTATTCATCTAATAACTTTAAGTACGTGCAAATTCAGAAGATTGAATTTATTTTGACGGGCAGGGGGGGAAGGGGGAGAATGTAACACCCCACAATTCTTTAGGTGTGTTATGAGGTCTTAGACTTACCATAATGATCCACTTGGATCAAAACATATGGAAAACCCAACATGAGAACCAACCCTAAGCCCTCTTGAACCTAAATAGCTCATTAAAGTGTTAATCAAAGTGTGGGAAGTGTTTGGAACACAAGAGTGGCAAAGTAGAAGTGAAAATGACCCGAAAATCAAGAATTTCATATTCTTGACCGATCAGGAGCACAAACCCAAAATTGGGGTTTTGCCTAACCGATCAAGAATGAATCTTGACCAATCATGTCAGTTTTTGTGCATAAAAATCCAACAAATTTGGGGCATATTCTTGGAATTTGACCCCCCCCCCCGGTACCCAAACCCCCAAATGACAATTTACTACTCTAAATTCACCCCAAATAGATCAAATGACATAGAAATAGAGGGATAAAAGAAATGATAGGACAATTAGGAAAAGTGGAGGAAAAGAGCTCCAAAATGAGAGAGGTAAACGATGGGAGCTTGCTCCATGGGGGGATTTGCTTAGATCTAGGATTTTCTTGCTATTTTGCATCAGATCTACATTGAAATACTGAGTTTTGACAGTTTTCACCATAGATCTATAGAGAAGAAGAGTTTAGAGAAAATTGGTGGAGCTAAGCACAGAGAGAAAGGGATTTGGCAAGAGAAAATGATAGATCTACATTAGATCTTTGATAGTAAGTAGTAATGTATAATGTGCATTCCTTGTTTTTGTAATTTGTGATGAGACTCCCTCTAATACATTTGAATCTTAGGAGATTCTCTGTGATTTTGTTGGAATTCATGTTGAAACTTACGGATTTTTTATTTGCAAGCATAGATTTTTTTATATGCTACCCATCTTCTTTGATCCTTGATTGTTTTATGACTGAATCCTATTGATTTCCCTTAGTTCCCTCCATTTACTCTTTGATTCTTGGTGAATTTACTTTAAAAACTATTGATCTTTAATCTATGGAATGATAAGTTTGAAATCCATGAGAATTGTGAGCTAGATCAAAGTATCTTAATGTTGAAATCAATTTCTATGGAATCTATTATTGTGTTATATGGAATTATTTTGTAAGAGGATCAATCTAACTCCATTGATCCTAAATCTATTGCTATTTATTGTTTTGATTGAATAGCCTCTGGCTAAACTCTATAGAAACTATGCAAAATTTCTGAAGTTATGAAGTGGTAGACATTCTATTTGTCATCATCGAATTAGATTGTAAATTATTAATTCCACCCTCAAATAGAACTATATTCATAAATTTTAAAGCATAGTGTTAATCTGAGAATTGCATTGACTTAATTTGCACCCATCACGACCTAATGAAGCATTTTTTTGGCATTGACTCTATTAATTGTATCGAATTCATTGAAGGTGAAAACCGTATTGATGGCACCGAATCTAATTGATCTCTTTAATTGTGCTTCATTTGTTGACTATATTAGTCATTTTGATTGTATCAGCTCCATGGATTGTATTGGCCTTCCTCTTGGGGATTCTCAATGTGATTGGAACCTATTGGTTACATTGATCACTCTGATTCTATCAATCTCATTAATCTTATTGGATGCATTGCCTTGATCATTCTTGTTCCAATGATCATATTTGATTTCTAACATTTGTATTGATTCATTTGGATACATCTATATGATTGGTTTTGCTCTCTGCTTGGAAAAATCAATGTGTTTTCCCTCCGCTTGGGGATAAGCAATGCATTTGTATCCCACCATTGGTAACTCCACCATGGTAACTCTCTGATTTGTTTTTGATTTATTGACACCCAATCGGGTAAATCTATGACTTGTTTCTATTTCGATTGGTACCCTTCGGGTAATTTTGTATTGATATCATTAAGGTTGACGCCCATTCGAGTAATTTCATGTATATATTGTATTGATTGAAATACCTTTGGGTAAATGTGAATTCCATCTTTGTATTGATTGAAGCTTAACCAGGCAGAATGGTCCTTACCATTGATTAATATATACCTTCAGATAATTTGTAAATGATATTCATCCGAAATGTAAAAGATTTGAATCCTTCATGGTTATATGGCTAACCAATTCAATTTTATTATATCATGGCATCCAGACGCCTATACTTAAATTTATGTTTTATTGATATTCGCATCATAGTAGGAACATGCATGCACTATAAATTGAACGAATAAAATCATCCATTATATTATATTGCTTTGCTCACCTTCTGTTTCATTGAAGTTAAGCATGCATTGTTTATGTTGGCATCACCTTCATATTATTGTATATTGTTCTATTTCTGTTACAAGTATATTGTACATTACTTCTTGTGAACCATGGACTCACCCATTCATAACCATTTTTCAAATAGGAAATGAGTCGGGATGGTGAACAGGAGATTGGGACAAAAGGACGAACCCATTAATTTGTTTTGGTTTTACTAGTCTTTAATTTTATAACATTGTACTTTGATATTGAGTCCCTTGAAGACCATTTGAATTTTGAGGAACGTAATAGATGACTTAGTTTAATGGAACTCATACCATGAAGATAGATGATTCCACCATTATTGGATATATGGATTTCGTTTTATATTAGATAGTAGAATAGATTTAGAAAATAGGTGTATATATATGTGTGTGTGTGTGTGTGTGTGTGTGTGTGTGTGTGTTAGTTTTCCACTACACTTGTTATTGATGCTTATGATTATATCCGCTACAAAGGTAATTGATGGTTAGAGATGGAATTATATGGAATTAAATACTATCCGTTGTATTGTCTTATAAGCAAATGATGGTTATACCAAGAAATGAATGTAAGGTAAATATAAATTTAAAGAAAAATAAAGACCATAAATGACTATGGTTAAGAAATGAATTGTCTTAATACTACAGTCCGAATCTGGGGCACTTACAGGTTATTATCCGAGTTCGGGTTTGGGGCATGACAATAAAACTTCAAATCACAGATTTAGAGGTCATGGATATAAAATCCTAAGAGAGAAAATAGGTACACATTTTGTACAACTACTTATCATGGCTAATCCTTCTTAGATCTACAAGTTCTTGTAAAATCTTCTTTCCTTCAAGTTTCTTCTTTAGGGAATACTCCCACCAGTCTTTATCTACAATTTAGTGATATAGAAAACCAAGAATAGTGAGATCTTATGAATATCAAGAAGAAAACATTGAAACTTGGCAAAATCGCTTATAGCGTGGGTTTTCATGGCTTACCTTTGCCAAATTGGGGGTCTTTTCTCCCAAAACTCTTCATTTTTATCATCTTTACTCTTTTCTAATGTTTTCAGGTCTAAAGAGGGTAAACTTAAGATTTTATCTCATTTCAAGGGGCTCTCACACACATTTAGAGGCAAAGTCACGTGTTTGACATGAATTTTCCTCAAAATTTTTGGGTTTCCCCTTATCGATCAGGCAAAATGATGTTTTGGCCATTGAGATCCTCCTAATCGATCAAGCAAATTCATGGTCGATCAGGCAGAGTGGGGTTCTTGGCTCTTGGAATCATCTTGATCGATCAGGATTTTCTCTGATTGATTAGGCAATTTTTTTTTTTTTTTTTTTAAGGTCTGAAACTTAACTCAACTCTCACTTGCCTTCTCTCTTAGTTCATTCTCATGATACATAAACACTAAAATGGTGAACCATTTACACATATATTGGCATTTTCAAATCCAATCCTTAGCATTTACATTTTAGCAAATTTAAAGTAATGTGGGGTGTTACAATATCAACCATTTAAAAGATCAACCAACTTCACCAATCACCATATATAAAAATTCAGAAAAATTCATATTTTGTTCAACCAATTGGTGATATTCAATTCAATAACATTCTCATGATTCCATCCAAGTAGTCTGCTAGCCAATTTCATCAACAACCAAAATTTTAATCTAAATCAAACATGTAGCCAACAACAATTTTGGATCCCAGGCAGAGGTTTTGCTTGCACAACACTCCTCTTCAAAATACCAAGTCAAACATGCCACCAACATCATATCATGGAACCAATCATATGATCTAATAATCAAATTCACCAAAAACTGTATGGGAAAAACAAAATCTATAATTTTTTATTATTAGATCCATACATGCATCATTGTAACCACATTATAAGCCTGTGCTCAGTTCAATCCAAAAATCCATATACCAAATCCACTATGAAGTCCATCCGAATTGTGCATTAATTCATCTGATCTAATAGATCTCATCAAGAACTGTAAATTTCTGGTTTTCTGACTCTTGGATATTAGTACTCACAATTTAGTCAAAAAATGTGATCATTGATTTGATGACTGTCACAAAGTCCAACCAAGCATTCAATCAATTTCTAACATTGTCTTAAACAACCAATTTGGTAAAAACTTCATAGACAATTGCACGTGTGATGATAGCTCAATCTATACATTAGAAAACTCACATTTTCTTCTCTCTATGTTCTAATAAATCAACTCATTTATTAAAACAAAATAAGTTCCAAAATGAAGCCTGTAAATGATGATTATCTCCAATAAATAAAGACCCACTCAAAACATATTTTTAACTGAACAATCTGAACTAACAGGCCTAGAACATACTATATAACATACCCATTCGCCATACACTCCATTTAGATCAGATCATTCTTTTCTCATATATTGTCTTCAATGGTGGAGATACCCTGGATTACCTATAGGAACACCATCAAAGTTAATCAATCAAGTACTTTAAGTGCTTCCTCCCTCCATCACTCCAGAGAATCTCACTAAAGGAAGCTATCATGCCACCTACCAGCACTTTAGCAAGGAAATGCCCATAGTAATACCAATGACATGTACCAAGTAATTTGAGCCCTTGTATCTAACAAGCAGTGACTGGATACATGGTCAGAATACTCAAATTTTAGCAACTGTAACATCTCATTTAATCATACATTAATAAAACCAAAGTGAACTTCCATTCCATAAGATCATGAGATCTTTCATTTAGTCAACGAATCAACTTCATCAGAAACTGAAGAGAAAAGCCCCAAATGTTTAACTGTTAACTTTAATACATGTATACACATCTATTCTTTTAGAAGCCTTAGTGCTAGATGTTCAACAGCTGTTAAAATAAATACATACCTTTTTTTTTTGTGTTATTCAAGCGGATATATTTACTTTGCTCCTTTCACCTGACTCTCGTTCTCTATCTATCTTTCTATATATATACGTGTGTGTGTGTGTGTGTGTGTGTGTGTGTGTGTGTTTCTATATGTAGATAGATATATAAACCATATAATCCATCTTATTTTGAAGTAATCTCTCCAAGATAGCAATGAACATCACTGAAAGCTGCTTAAGGAATCCAAATATATAATGAATGCATCACTCATCTGCCTCAGGTAATCAGAGACGATGCACACAAAATCTTAGCAATATGGTTCATTTTATAGGATTTCATACTCAATATCATGTTTTCTTTTGCAAAATTGTAGTTCTCTTTAAGAGGATGAATGTGTTTGTCTAACACATAAAGAAATTTAAGTTTGTAGCTGCTAACTCAAACCAAAAGGCAAACATTAATTCCACAGCCCTTCAACTCTTCAGCTCATTATCATTAAAAACTTTTTTTTTGATGAATTCAAAAGAAAAAAAAAAACCAGACTTTTTGATGATGTTAAAAGAGAGAAATGGATCAATAATTGCAACAAACTTAAGTAAATAAACTGAAACCACACAGATTCTAAATCAGACTTGAATAAAATTCAAATTAAATCATAAAAAGGAGAATATGCTCAAAGTTTATCTCTAGCTTTTTCCAAATATCAAGAACACGGTTTTGATATACAGACAACTGGAAGGGTAGACCCTGAGATAACTGGCGGTCATTCAATTTCAATCTGTTGTGGAGCTTCTTCTCCTGGTTTTAATCCTTCTACATCAATTTCTTCCTCTGTAATCCCAGAGGCTTCCACAGTTCTTGTTATCCATTCCTTGAGTGGGTCTTCATTCAAATCAAGTCTTAGAAGACCAGCAAACATCCCACCCATGAAGGCAACAGGCTCCTAAATCAATGTAAGGGTAGCTTAGTTAATTCCAAATGAAATCTTGGGATATAAAAAATTACAAACTACACATGGAACATGGTAAATCTTTTGGGTAGTCATTGCTTCAGGCTGATTTTACTGTATGCATATGATAGCTTGGTTGAAATTTCTTTTAATCATGTTTAATTTCTAACATGGTAAAGGGCTGCAAATCAAAATGCTCAAACACACTTGGGGATGAGAACATGGGAGCAAGGTAGGGCCCACGCATGGCCTTGGTGGGGCCCACGCATGAAGTCACTCAAGAAGTGGCATGGAGGAGTACTTGGAAGACCAATTATGAAGACTTTTACTTTAGTTTTGAGTTTGTTTTAGGTAGCGTTTGGATAAACTTATTTTTAACAACTTATGACTTCTAGCACTCCAGAAGTCAAAAGTCCCCATGTTTTTGCGTTTAGTTTGCAAATTAAAAAGTTACTTATGCATAAGTCATAAGTAGGAGAGAGAGTAAAGAATCAACTTTTTTTAAGTTGGGATCCAACAACTTACCAGATAAATTAAGCCATTGACTTATACGAAAATTTTGATGGATCAAACCCCATAAATGTAAATAAGTAACTTATTCTTTAAGTCAAAATTCAATTATGAGTTTATCCAAACACTACCTTAGAGTTTTATTAAATTTACTCAATTATTTCATATATTAATAAGTAATATAATTAGGATAGAGTGGGTGTTATCATTTTTTATATTGGGCATAGTTGTAAGCTAGCCCTTAATAGGGTTTGATGTGGGAGAAACTACTCCACACGTTTTGGCTATGAGAGGAAAAGTTATGGGCTGACAGCTGCCTTGTTGTTAGAAGGCCTGGGCTTATATAACAGCCCCACATGATTTGTATTGGTCAATGAAGATTTATTAATAAAAAGTCAAGGCTTCTTCTCCCACATGAGCAGAACTTGTCCTTCTTCCAGCTTTGGTGCCCAAGTTGGAGACTTAGGTTGGCGATTACGTAAGTGTGAGGTTGGTGATTTCCTCATAAAGTACTATCCTTCTCTTTTATCTTCTCCTTCTTCTATAAATTTTTTTTTTCTTTTCCTCCATTAAACCTTGCTGATTCCATACCCAGAATAAAATTAATCCCATCATTATCCTCTTCATCCATCTCCATCAACCACCCTTAGAGCTTGCGGCATCATTACATATGATTCTCCTGGAGTTTTCTATTATAACTACCTTTTCCAACCTTGTTTATACATGGCCCTGCACCTGCAACTGAAGATTTCCATATATATTCTTGCGTCAAACCATAGTTCACCCTGATTTATTGCCTGAAGCAGCTACTGTGATCAGTTATTGTTGATTGGCTTAACCTCTGCTGGAGATATTTTATTTACAGAAGGCTTTCAGTCCTAGTAAAATCCCATCTTCCATAATAATTAAACCTAATGCCCTCCTACTGTTTGGATAATGTTCTGAACCAAAATCTATATACACAGACCCCTTTTTCATCAATATATATATATACACACACAGACCCCTTATTTGTTGCTGTGTCATCAATAAACAGAACCTGATCAGATTTATCTGTTAAGAACTTATCTGTTGCCCATTATAACCACTGTTTACCTTGTTAATTCTGTCCACAGAAGCTTCATAACCTTTTTACTATATTTGATACCCTTCACCTGAGCACTGCTCCAACACATTCAAGTGGTTACTGTCCAAGTATCCTTGCTGCCTGACTAGACTAGACTCAAATCCTAACACTCTCAATATCCTGCTGTCCAGCTCTCCATACACCTTGATGATTGAGTTGTTATAAGTCTTTGCTGGCCTATCCATATATAACAGTCTTTTATAAGCTGGTCCAGCATCAAATTATTGGTTGTTTGAGTGCCCTTAAGCTGAACTGAAGCTTTAGGATATTCTCTTAGGTACTACATCAAATTTGGTATCATCAGAGCCAGGTTTCCAACTAATTCCACTTAGTTGGAGTCCTTGGAAAAGTTCAGACAAACCTAGTACATTGGATTCCTGTGGGCATACTTAATAGCAGTTTTGTGGCTGAATGTGTTCATCTCTGACCATATTCTGGACTCTATTATTGTTCTCGTGAGAATCTTAAGAACCCTGAGCATCTATACCTAGAGCAGTGGTATTTGAAGATAGATTGGACCCCATATCAACCATTACATGTTGCTGTTTACTGGTGCTGGCCAAATACACCTTGCTGTTCAGATAGCCTGGTTGTGCTGCTACTGTTCTTGAAGATTTTCTGAGTTAAAGAAGTAATCTCCTTCGTTGCATATCTACAGCAATACCTGAAGAAGTTTCCCCTGCTGTATGGGTGATTATAATTGAAGAGGTAATGATATACAATCTGCAGAAAGTTGCAACATCTTCTATGGAAAGATCCTCTGCTGTTTGATAATCAATACGGAAGAGGGTTTAACTGAAGCCTGCTGAATTGTTGAGCTGAGTTCAGAACTGTTCTAAGACTATGTCAGTCCCATTATTCTCTTCAATTTTAGTATTACTACTGTAAGATGGTGTCATACACCCTCAGAAAACCCCATATAATCTGTTGCGTAGTCCTCTAATAGATTCTGAGCATACCAGTACATTACCCTTGTTATCTCTGTGCTGATTTCCTTACCAGCATGATATGCATTGCTGTCCAGTAGCTATAGTTCTTCATACCAGATTGATCTGTCCAGAATTGTTTGAATGACCATTAAATCTGACATTTACTGCTTCCCATTGAATTAGCCATATTTCAGTATACATTATTTCCACTCATAAACCCTGTGACTTCCCTCCAGTTATATTACACTCTCTAGAAACACCTCTCTGTTTTGGTTTAACCGAGACTCAAGAATTCCATCAATACCTGAAAATTCTGATCAGAACAGAGCCTATTCAAACCCAGTGACCTCTACCTGTTCGAATCAATATCCAGGTGAGGGTTGTTCTCTATCAGTCCTTTCTTATTTGGGTCTATAATCAGCAGATCAGTAGACCTTCCTAGTTGTTTGCTGCTATACAAGTTTTGGAATTACACATGCTGTTGTGTGGTATTTGAACATACAATGTATTTGAAAAGAGGCCTAAGTGCTTGACTTATTGAACTCTATATGGCTGCTTGCTATTGGTGAGAGGATTGATATTCTTTAGCTAAGTGATGTAAAGGAGTATGGGTTATACAGTTGAGCACCCTTCTGATTTCCTTCATGGAAAGTTTATTAGGGGGGGTCATACTTAGTGATCAATATGAAGACAACTATATATCTCCTGATTTGGCTGATAGGCTATCTCGACATTAAAAAGCAAGATCATGTTGTTTTTATAGAGATGATTACTTTGTTGTTCAGTTTGAACTCGGATAATTTATTGGTGGTGTTAAGTATTTCTTTGATAAAAGTTCTTCAACAGATCATCCGAAGATTCTAGGCCGAACATGGTTGGAAGAGAGGAAAGCTAATTTTAACAAAGACATCTAATACTCTTCGGATATGTAATGGTGGAACATGTTATCAGTTCCAAGTCAGACCTTTTGATATGGGATCACTTTTTCTTTCTTTTTTTTGATAAAAGAAGAATATATCATTAATGGGGGGATAAGATATCCCCTGAAGCTGAAAACAGCTAGCATTTACAATAAAAAGGAGGGCCTAACCACTTTGAACAATATTAATCCACTCAGCCTTCAAGTCAGAAAACAACCAATTACCAAAATCTTTACAATTTAGGACCCACCATATACACCTCTCATAAGCTCTCCTATACACCATGTACGAGGGAACAGCATAGTTTTCAAAGATCCTATTGTTTCTTTCCAGCCACAAAGACCACTAGATAGAGCAAGCCCATAGAGCCCATATTCTTTTGCCTTTAGCACCTTTTCCAAACCCAATCCAATGATGAAATAGATCCAATATGTAATTAGGAAACACCCATGCTAAACCCATCTATGTCAGCACCATTGACCAAACCTCATATGCAAATGGGCAATGAAGGAGAATGTGATCAATTGTTTCCTCCGCTTGGTAGCACAAGAAGCACCTATTAGCCAAAGAAATCCCTCTCTTTTGAAGATTATCAAGGGTGAGGATGCGGCCTTTCATAGCTGTCAAAACAAAAACAAAAATGACACCTTGGATGGCGCTTTATATCTCCAAAGCAACTTCCATGGAAAAGGATCTTCCACCCAGGGACTGAATGATCCATAACAAGACTTCACTGAGAAAAACCCCATTGGCTTCTAGGGGCCATCTGCGGATATTCTCCTTGTCCACGGTAAGATGAAAGTTATTGATACGGCCAAGCAAGTCAAACGTCACATCCACCTCCTCATCATTAAGATATCTTCTTAATTGGACATTCTAGTTGGAACCTTCCCCATTATAGTCCCAATAGTTAGCTATCATGGTGTTCCTATTAGAAGCAATATTATATAAAGATGAAAATTGAAACCTTAGAGGTTATAAGAAAGGACCTAATGATGTTATAAGAAAGGAAGAAAGATTCTCTTCTATAGTTGATGACTTCTTGGAAAGAACAAAGAGGATGCCAAGACTCACTAATAAGATCCAACTTCATATTCAAAAGAAGCAAATGGAAGTTGTTGAATCCAAGCCTACCATTATGGAGCATGAAGCTGAACCAATAAATGTGGAAGAAAAGTTAAGAGGTGGAAATGCAAGAAACTGAGGACAAGATTACAGATGAAGACTCTAATATGGAGTCTATTGGTGTAACTCATGATGAGTTATCTGAGGAGCCAATTATGAATCCGGAAGAGTGTTCTATTGTTGTCCAAGTTTATGTCCAGCCACCTGACGTGGTTCTAGCTCCAGTTCAAAGTGAAAGTCAGACCCTTTTTGTAAACACTTCAGTCTAAGAGTCTATGAAGATTCCAAACATTGTTGCCCCAATTTGTGCTCAACCACTTGATGATGTCCCAGTTCCAAGTGAGATTTAGGCCATCTACACTAATACGTCAGTTCTTGACTCTGTGATGATTGCTAAAATTGTTGTGCTAGCTCATATTCAACAGGACGAGTATTATGAGATTTTCCTATTTTCATCTACTTCTCAGAGGATAGATGCGTTATGTTACGGCATCCTTTACATGGAAAATGTTTCTAAGTAGACCAGATTGCATCACAACTTGATTGTGGGAGGATTTAGGATATGGTTATGTGTCTCAAGCTTCTCAACGTTGTTGTTCATTTTCCTTTATAACATTTGAGGACAAGTTTTTCCAAACAAGGGGGGGTTTGATGAGGACATGGAAGCAAGGTGAGGTGGAGCCTACATATGGCCTTGGTGGGGTCCATACTTGAAGTCACACAAGGAGGGGCATGGCGGAGTACTTGAAGACCAATCATGAAGACTTTTACATTAGTTTTGAGTTTGATTTAGAGTTTGATTAGATTTACTCTATTATTTCATATTTTAATAAGTAATAAAGTTAGGATGCAGTGGGTATTATCATTTTTTATATTGGGCATAGTTGTAAGCTAACCCTTAATAGGGTTTGATGTGGGAGAAACTACTCCACATGTTTAGGCTATGAGATGAGAAGTTAAGGGTTGATGATTGCCTTGTTGGTAGAAGGCATGGGCTTATATAACAGATCCGCACGATTTGTATTATTAGTCAATAAATATAACTTTTCCTTCTTCCAGCTTTGGTGTCCAAGTTGGAGACTTAGGTTGGTGATTTCATAAGTGTGAGGTTGGTGATTTCCTCATAAGGTGCTATCCTTCTCTTTTATCTTCTCTTTTTTTCCATCTTCTTCTTTTTCTATAAATTTTTTGTTTCTTTTCCTTCATTGAACTTTGCTATTTCCATAGCCAGAAAAAAAAAAAAAAATTAATCCCATCATTATCCTCTTCATCCATCTCCATCAACCACCCTTAGAGCTTATGGCATCATTACATATGTTTCTCCTGGAGTTTTCTATTATAAATACCTTTTCCAACCCTTTTATACCCATGGTTTCAAAACTCGGCCGATTCCGAGTCGGATTGGCCGATCCAACTCGGAATCAGCTGGGACCAGTCCGATTCCAAGGGTCAAATTAGGGTTTGTTTTGACTCGGCCAACCTAAGTCGGGAGTCGGGTTTTGGATCGGTTTGGATTGGCCGACCAGAACCAAGTTGACCGATTTGAAGTTCAAAAATGATGGGAGCCTCCATGAGGGTTTCCTTGATTTATTCTCCACTGATTTTCTCATCTCTAACCCCTTTTTCTTCTATTTTTTTTTTTTTAAATCCACATTATATCATCTCTTTTACATACTACTTGCATTATTTAGAGATCAAAACAAGTTTTTTGGAGATATTTGCAAAGATCAAACTCAAGAAAGAGGGTTTCTTCTCTCAACTTCTCAAGAACACTTCTAAGGTAGATTTCAAGCCTTAT
>JAOXJP010239498.1:0-23402 GCA_025762735.1 Platanus orientalis | reverse complement strand
CACACACACACACACACACACACACACACATATATATATGTGTGTGTGTGTGTGTGTGTGTGTGTGTGTGTGTGTATGTATATATGTATATTTGTAAGTACTTAAGCATGTGTCTCTGTGTTGTCTCATTGTTGTTGTATTATTTCCCTTTACTCTTCTCATACATTTTGAGAATATGAAGTGCTCTTGTTTCTTAAGTATAAAGTACTTTAAGTTCTGGAATAATTAGATTTGATGTAATTTCTTTAAGTTCATCAAAATTATTTTGTTGGATGGAGAGGGATTAAGGTTTCTTGACTGATCATCATGGATCAACCATGTTCAAATTTGTGTATGTATTTAGCAATTTTTATATGTACTAAACTTCGCTTCATGCTGTTGCAGAGTGAAATGGTTGGCAAGGCAAGGGAGGAGATCAATAGTTTGAGACATGCAAATGAAGATTTTTAAAGCAAGTGGAAGGACTTCAGATGAATAGGTTCAATGAAGTTGAAGTGCTCCTTCATCATGGAGACTGGGAGTTTGGAGAGCCCAGAGGCTTAGCCCTAGGTCTGTAAATCTTGATTGTATGCAAAGTCAGGTCAGTGTAGGGCTTGCTTTGCTCACTTTTTTTTTCTATTTAAACATACTTTAGATAGTGTGTTTAAGACATTGTCTAAAGTATGACACTATAGGCAGCGTTTTTAAAACGCTAGCTATAACTTTAGCTAGCGTTTTAAAAATGCTGGCTATACTATCATTTTTTATCAGTGTTTTAAAAATGTTGGCTAAAGTTGAAACAACGATTAAAAAATGCTGCCTACCATAGACAACATTTTTTAAACGCTAGCAAATGAAATTTTTGTTGTAGTGAAACAAAGAGCTCTCTATCTAACCTTAGAGGCATGCTTATCTAGCATAAATCCACATGAGGATCACAGTTCTCTATATCAAATTTAGATCCTTTCAATTAGAGAAACTCTTACAAGTCATTCTTCCATATAAAACCAGAATGAGACTTAAAGCCAAAACTCAGTCGATCGATCAATCGTCCAGAAAGGTATCTTGGCTAAGAACCATTCGATTGATCGAAGCCCCTCGGTCAAAGGTAGCTTGATCAATCAAACTTTCTATTTCACACAAAATCATTTTAATCTAGAAACTCGCAACGGCTAGATATTTTACCATTGGGGATCTTCTATGCAAGGATTTTGATCACTTTATGAAAGGAGAAGGCCTCTTAACGTCTAAGCATCAATTCAATAAAAAAAGTTGTGAAACCCTAGAAGTTTGTCTATCAGAAAATCTTAAAAATAGTGTGAGGCAACCATAAAGAACCTTAAAGCTCAATAACCCTAGTAAACCTAAGTGAAAGTCGTGCAAATTAGCTTTCCTACCCAAATTTAAGCCCATTAGAAAGCTTGGAGAGTTGTTTTAATTGGCGAATCATCTTATATCCATAAGGAGTCTCTCCAATAAATTCAAATTCATTGTCATATATACCTAAGAAGAGGTCTATACAACTAAAATAAAAACTTCAATCTACATCATTGTAAGTGTCCACTAGAGTCACTAGATATGTGTGCATCCACTAGAGTCATTCGGTGTGGTTCACTCGCAGAAGGAAGTCTGAAGAGTGGTGAAACTTATAAGGAAATTTTGCAGATCGTAGAACTTGTAATTCTAATTTAAGTTTGGTTGATTTTCTTGTTGTAGATTGTATGTATGATATAATCTAATAAAAAATCAACAGTTCGAGGAAGAGTTTTCCAACAGTGAAGTAGGGATCGGAGGGTCACTGAACCACTATAAAAATTGTGTGTGATTGTGTGGTTATATATGTGTGCTTTATTGTTTATGCTTTTGAATGTTGAAACACTTGCTTAAGCTTACTTGTAATAATTAGTGTTGTCATTTTCATTGAAATTGTAGTACATTAAATTAGACCATAATTAGGATCTTGAGTTAAATTGAACTTAATAGTTTAACTAATTCAAATAATAAGTAAAAAGAAAAAAGATCTTATTCACCCCCTCTAGGATCATTCGGATATAGATGCTAGGAAAATTTTAATCTATATTAGAACAAAGTTTCTCAATTGGGCTTCACAACTTGTGCTTAAAGACCCCATCTATATTCGAAATGGCTTCAAAGGATGAAGGGTTATCTAAGACACAACCATCCTATTTTGATGGCACTAACTATGTCTATTAGAAGGCTCGGATGAGGATCTTCCTAAAGGCACAAGATGTGTCAACTTGGTGAGCTTGATGGTTCATAAGCAATCATACAAAACATATAATGGAAGAGGATCAAGCCAAACACAAGTATAGTTTACAAAATCCATGTCAATTTAAAGAGCTACATATGCACTTTAAGTACTATATGAAATTCTTTTGAAGACATACATGTACTCATAATCATGATCCAAAACAGAGGTCATGTTATCATCTTTCCAAACCAAAACATGTGTAATGCATAGGAGTGCCGGAACAAATATAGAAATCTGAGCTTTATTTTCAAACCATATACATATAGCAACCCAGAGGGGTCTCCGATATAACCAAAACGATTCATAAGGATCCCCAACAACAAAACCATAACATAGACAATATACTAATCCATATTGAGTCTTCGATGCCACGAGGACCAACCCCAAAGGGGTCTCCGATGCCATGAGAGGTCTTCGAATGCCATAAAGGCCAACCCATGAATGGGTCTCCGAATACCACAAAGGCCAACTCACTGATGGGTCTCTGAATGCCAAAAAGGCCAACCTATGAATGGATCTCCAAATACCATAAAGGCTAACTCATATAGGAGTCTCATCATATAGCACATAAATCTTATCATAAAATCAATCATGTATTTATATACAATAGTTTTATCTTTACAATTCATGGTGATAAATCTGATCAAAGCTTTCAAACATATGTTCATATACTTTAGCTAATGATTTATCAATACAAAGCTTATACAAGATGTAAATATATATTCAATCTTATAATCGAAGCCAATACTGGAAATAAAATACAAGATGTTTGGCCCATCTATAGAACACATAAAAACTATGGAATTTGGAAACATTTTCAATTCAAATGTAAATATGGAATAAAGCATAATAGCCAAATACATCAACTCTCATGTGAGGATCCATAGGAATCAATTTGCAAATCTTCTCAGGAACATGAATAAATCCACATATTTTGACAAAAAAAAACTCCAAATAAATGCAAATCTCAAGTTTAGAAATAGGGATTCTAAGATCCTAACAAGGAAAACATATAATCATTTGTAAATTTCATGGATAAGAAAGGATCTATGGAATTCTATCAAAAAAAACCACATACATGTAGAATAAAACCATTTTCATATCATAAAACTTCAAATCAAGGATTTAGATATCATAGATCTAAGATCCTAAGAGTTAAAATATGTGCACTTCCTGTATAACCTTTTACACATTCAAAATCCATAAAGATCATTCAAATCCATAGAGTTTAGATAAAAGAAAAATCCCCAAATCAAAGCTTAAAATCATTGGAGCTAAGATCATAATGGTAGAAACATGTGTATGCATTGTACAATCACTTATAATGGTTATTCCTTCTTAGATCTATAAGTTCTTGTAAAATCCCTTTTACTTTAAGCTTCCTCTTTAAGGAATCCTCCAAACACTCTTTCTCTGCAATACCAATTGTGTAAACACCAAGAATCAGTGAGATCTAATGAAAATCTAGAAGAGCCTCAAAACTAAGCACAATCTCTTATGGTGTGGTTTCTCATGGCTTACATTTGCCAAATTAGGGTTTGTTTTTTTCATTTGTTTCAATTATCTTCCCATTTCTTCTTTGTGATTCTTTCTTATGTTTTTAGGTCTAAAAAGAGTAAGCATAAGGTTTTATTTTGTTACAAGTGAATCCCACACAAGTTTAGAAGAAAATCACATGCTTGCCAATATTTGAATCACTTTTTCGTAATCCTAAGTAGTCAAGATTTTCTTAACCGGTCCAAGTCTTGACCGGTGCTAGGACCAATCAAGCAGAGGTAGGATTTGGCCTCTGCCACCCACCCGGGTGGCTTGACCAGTCAAGATTTTTTCCTAACCAATTTAAAAAGAAATCTTGACCAGTCAAGAATTTTCCTAATAGCTCCAAAATGTTAAATTTCTCCATTTTAATGCTTTTGAGACTTTTTCTCAAGCCCATTCTTTTGACCTTTTTCTTGGTTCATTTTCATGACTTGTAACACTAAAAGAATCCACATTCACCCCTTTATTGGCATTCTCACATCATTTCCTTAGCATTTATATTTTAACATGTTTAAAGTAAATGCAAGGTGTTGTAGTAACTCTTGGATGCTCGTTGTTCTCTTGTAGACCTTCGTAACTGAATTTCAATTGGTGGTTCTTGAGGGGACTACACTCCTAGTTCTTCTTGATCAACATGACCTATCGAAACATCATCATCAATTGCCTCACCATGCCCTTACACATCTCCCCCATCATCATCATGAATAGCGGGAAAAGAAATTGGATCCAAAACAAACAAGATTATCTATAATGGGTTGGGGTTTTTCAACTTTCTCAAAGTTTTCAATTGTTTGGTCTTCAAGAAAGATAATGGCCTAACTTCATATAACCTTCTTGTCAACTCGATCCCATAACATGTAACCAAATTATTCATCTACATAACTTAAGAAAATACATTGTTTTCCCTTGTCGTCAAGCTTAGATCACTCATCTTTGGGTACATACACAAATGCCCTACAACCAAACACTCTCAAGTGTTGATAAAAAAACTTCTTTCTTGGTTCAAACTCTTTCTGTAACATCTACATTCAAAGACACATAAAGGGATAGATTATTCAAGTTGTAGTGTGCATTGCCTCCCCCCAAAAAGATCTTGGCAATTTTTCCTATGAAATCATACACCTGATTCTTTCCACAATAGCGCAGTTTATCATTTTTGCTACACCATTGTGTTGTGGGGTATTGGGAATGGTTTTCTTATGTCTAATACCATGACTCTTGCAATACTCTTTAAATGGTCCAACATACTCACCACCATTGTCTATGCGAATATACTTCAAAGTTTTTCCTGTTTCTCTTTCAACTTTAGAATAGAAGTGTTTGAAGACATCCAAAACCTGATATTTAGTTTTCAAAGCATATGGCCACACTTTTCTAAAAGCATCATCCATGAAAGTAACAAAACACACCACTAAAAGTTTTACCTTTCATAGGACCACAAACATCAGAATAAACTAAACTCAAAATATTTTATTTTCCTTGAAAGGAGCTTTTATGAAATGTGACTCTATATCATTTACCAACTAAGCAATGAACACAATTATTCAAAGATGTATCTTTCATGTCAGTGAGTTGTTTCTTAGCGAGGATTTGTAAAACCTTTTCACTCATATGACCCAACCTCTTATACCACAAATCAATAGAAGAAGCACCATCCGCTCTGTTCACCTCACCCTTGCATAAATGTGCTTGCTTCTTATACAAAGTGCAACACCTCTTTCCTTTTGCAATAGCAAGAAACCCTTTGGTTTTAAGCTTCCATTGTCCATTACCAAAGTGATTGTTGTCACCTTCTTCATCTTGCTTTCCAAATAAAATCAAATTCTAACGGTGATCTAGAATATGTCTCACATCCTTAAGAACCAATCTACATCTAATATTGGTTTCAATGCTTATATCACCTATCCCTACAATTTTTAAAAGTACCATTGTTTCTCATCTTTACAACTCTAAGGTAGAATGGTATAAGGTATTTGTGTCGATCACTCAATCGTTACTTGACAAGTAAAACAAAGACATGATTATCACAACTCAAATAGATAAAATGTCTCCATCTAAAGCAACTATAGTGGTATCTTTATCACCATTTTCTTTTCATTTTATCTTTCTTGAGTTTTCGACATTCCTTTTTATAATGACCTGGCTTGCCGCAGTTGTAACAATTAATTTTATTTCTTAACTTGGATCTTCCTCTTAAATTCTCATTGTTATGAGACTTTCTACTTTTACTTCTCCCCCGATATTCTATGAAAAATGTCATTAGTATAGATGAACCCAAGGATTTTTTTCTTGTCTTCTCATTTAACAAACTCCATGTTACTTGACTCATGGAAACAACCCCATCTGGACTGAAGTTGCTAAGAAACACCACTAATGTCTCCCAACTATCTGGCAAAGAACTGAGAAGTAACAAAGCCTATAACTCATCATCTAAAACCATTATCATGGAGGAGAACTGATTCACAATACTCAGCATTTCATTCAAATGTTCTGCAATTAAACCACCTTCTTTATACATTAAATTCACAAGCTTCTAAATCAAGAAAGCTTAATTTCCTGTGGCCTTTCTCTCATATAAGCCTTTCAATTTCTTCCAAAGTGAGTGTATTGAGGTTTCCGTGGAGACATGATGAAAACCACTATCATCTAACAATTACCAAATAAACCTGATGGATTTTTGGTCTAGCTTCTTTCACTCATCATTTAACATATTTTTTGGTTTGTCCCCATCTCCTTTCATGGGTGAATATAAATCTTTACAATAAACTAAATCTTCCATTTTCTCTTTTCAACTAATCAAATTGCTCCCATTTAGACTAACCATCTGACTTGTGCTTGTCTCCATAATTTGCATAGAAAAAATTAGAGTCTAACTTTGACACCACTTGTTGGGAAATCACACACCTTTCCCTTTTATGTGCAAATCAAAGGTTAACAATTCTAAACAATAGTTCACAAAAAAATAATAATAAATTAATAGGAAACACAATCATAAGCACAAAAACACACATTACAACACCAATTTTTTAATGTAGAAAACCCTTCGATGTGAAGGTAAAGCCACGAGACACTGGTCCAGAAAAGAAAATCTCCACTATTTTTTAAAATATGTGGGTTACAGCAAGCCCTCTCTAGTTCTAACTAGAGGTTACATCAAGAGCAAAGCATTCTTGGATTACGAGCTTCCTTCACCAAATAAAAGGTGGATACAACAAAGTGTGTTTAGTAACCTTACCTCTGATCAAAGAAGAGATGAAGCACAAGTATGCTTGAAGCCATGTGGTTGCTACTCCAAACCCCCTTCACCAAGAAAAAAATCCTCATTTTTAGTCACTTTAATCTTCTCCAAGAAAGTAGAGAGGAAAATAGCTCAAAAATCTTCAACAGAGGTGTGCGGATGTTGATGTACCTAAAGCCAAAAACAAAACCAAACTAAAAAGCCCAAAACCGGTGGTCTTTCTCACAATGCTTTATGGTGTTTTCCGTTAAGGTATTGGCACCAATCGCTAGAGCTCAGACTAGCAAGGGAAAACCCACAACTGGTGTTTCCCCTTTTCTTATTTGGAGAAACGATGATGGGGACCTTGGCAACGGCAGAAGGTATTTTATTATATTAATAAAATATTATTAAGACACAAACATCCGTTTGGTTTCCATTTGCAATGCGTCTTCAAGCTTGACCAATGTGGCGTCATCCCACTGGGATAATTTCGGTGCTACACCATATGCCAAGCAGTTATATGGACATGCCATATCAATTTGTGACCTGATTAGGTGAACTGACTCGATTTTCTCTAGGTTTTGGTTCAAATACTCTAACCTGATTAATAAACATGTTGAGTTTGGTTGGCCTTTTTCAACCCAATTAATGTACATAGTCCAATTTAGGATAAGAGTTTCCTGGTTGGATTCATTACCAACCCATACATGCATAAAATGTTATGCAACCTCACCATTGTCATGTACTAAACAAGCTCCTGTCATTCATAATCATTTCATGCTATTATAATGGTTATATACCTATTTACTACCAGACAACCAATAACTCTAATCCATTTGCTTCCAACACTTTTTCTAAGTTCGTCATATATATATATATATATATATATGAATTGGGTTTCTCCTATTGACTTCCCACACATGGTAGATATATATATATATATATATATATACACATCTTTAAAATCGAACATAACTTATAATGGAGAGCATGTAAATGAAGAGACATCACATGGTCTCTCACTTGAAGTAAGGGTGTCAATTAGGTCTGGCTGACCCGAAGCATGACATGTTCGGCCTAAAAAATAGTTAGGTTGGGCCAAGTTAACTTCAGGTTGGGTTGAGTCCGGGCTCAAATTTCAAGCACAAAATTTTATTCGGACTGAGTTCAAGCAAACTCATTTTCAACCCTAACTTAGCCTGGCCCAAAATTGGTATAAAATAAGATTTGGCTCGGCCTGGCCCAAAATTGGTATAGCTTATCCCAACAAATATAGGACAGTTTTGGGCCCATTGTAAGCCCAAATTTAACTAAGTAGGCATATTTTCAAAGTATTTAGGGATAATAATGACCCATTATCAACCAAAATTTTAAAAGAAGTTTTAATTAATAAAAAAAAATTTGAAAGGAGACTTGAAGCCTATGATTTTAGAACAGGCTGAGTTCAGGCTAACTACCTCGAGCCAAGTTCGGGCTCAGGCTAAGTTTGGGCTCATATAAGTAAGTTGGGGTTGACCTCAGCCCGGCTCAGCCCAACCCGATGGACAGCCCTAACTTGAAGGTAATGTGAACACATGCCTGTTGGAGAGAAGGGGGCATACAATTGAAGTCCAAACTCCCAACTTGCCTCCAACAGAATCTAAGGGTTTTTATTAATTATTATAATAATACTTTTTATGATCTCATTGCTTAAAATCAATAGTAAATATGTTCTGACCTGTTACACTATAATTGATGTTGAATACTGAAATTCTCACAACCATAGACAGTTCTATTTCTTTGGTCTATCAAAAAATAATTTGATGTATATGGACATGGAATAGGCTGGAAATGGAGTTTCTAGGGAAAGCAATGGAACAATCAAAGAAACGAGTTTGGAAAATTTTGTGTGTAAAATGAGAAGATTGCCAGTGTTGGTGTGGCAAACGAGATGAAAGGTTGGTCGAGCAGACCCGCAACAGATTTATTCATAATCTTTGAAACTTGGGTTGTCCTTAACACTAGCCACCTTGCTCATATCCTGGAGCCATAGTTTGAAGCAATAGACTGAGGGTTCCTAGAAAATGCTGCATACCACTTGCAAGAATCACGAGAATATAATATTTTCTTTAGGATTAACCAAAGAGTGATGATCTACAGCCAGGTTTGAAGATGCTAGCTTGCTAAGTTGGTAAAGTCTGTGAGTGTTGCTGTTTACCCTACTTTTTAAAACTGATCATTGTTTGAAGGACACGTGGCTAAGGCCTTCCTCAAAAAGGCAAAGGCCGACGTGGCTATAGGAGACAAAGGAAGCCATAACCACTCGATACTTGAAGAGTAACCATTAGAGCTAACTAAGGAAGAAACAAATCATAATAGATGATGTGTGGTAATTGGCAGCGATGGTATCGAGACGACGTGGTGTCCGACGTGGCCACAAGCATCAAGAACCGTTGAGTAACCAAATGAGAGTTTATATAAATGGTGGAGATGAGAAAGAAAGCACACACAATCATATCTTAACAATCTTTTCATTTATCTAGGAGTAGGCATAATGTAAATTAGGAATAGCATTAATTGTTAGCATTATCAGTGGAAACCTCTTTCCAAACTTTCCAATTGTCGATCAAGCCCCATCATAGTAGGATAGCATGAGCAACAATTGAGAAGGGTTAGTGTATAGAATATTCATTGTATTTGTATTCCATTACAATTATAATATCATTTTTCATGCATCTCTTTGTCTTTTCTCATTTAACGCGAAAGTCCTCTTAATTGAGGCAATGACCAAACCCATATCTGTTGAGTCACATTTGTTGAACCCAGGTCAACCAAAAAAATATAAATTTCTCCTAATAGTTATACCACAGACCTAGGTTCAAAACCTATCTTCACCTATACCTATCAAAAACAAAAATAAAAGAATCTACAGCCAGGCATGTATTTATGCACCATAATAAAAGTTTCGGATCCAAGCTAATTCTCCCTAAGGATTTGGTAAGACTACCTTAGGTTAGCCTAAGGTAGGACTGACATTAGAGGCCAACACATCAATGCCAAAAATGAAAAGCATCCCCCAAAAAGTGTAAATCACTTTTTCAGCACTGATGTGTTGGCCCCTAATATCAGTCCTACCTTAGGGTGACTTTAGGGGTCCTACCAATCCCGCCTCCATGAGACGAGATGAAGAATCAAGAATGTACCAAAATTGAAAAATTTAGCGAGAAGTTATTATTGAGACTTATATCCAAATTTTATTTTTATTTTTTTGATAAAGAGTTCCATAAAATTTTTGGTTGATATTATTTCCCACTTTTTCAAACTTCTTAAATGTGGTAAACCTCCATTGGAGCCGCGCGTTGAAAATAGGGAATGTCTGTTGCAAGACAAACTCTTATGCCTCCTCTATTAGCTACACATCACATGTGCCTACTGTGGTATATTATCATTAGAGCCTAATTATATATTTTTTTAAAATTTTGATGAAGAGGTTAATTATATATTAAATATTACAATTATATTTGATAATAAAATTTTATTTAAATTTGTGTTTGTCAATGGAAAGTGTATTGTATTTGTTCATATATTTTTCTAATTTTAATGATTTTCTAATTTTTTTTTATTTTTGAAACCTTAACCCTCCACATCTGCCTGCTTAATGCACTGGATCACCATTTTAGAGTAGAGCCAGAGAGTTTTTTAGCTAGCCCACTTGGTCTAAGTTTCGTTTTGCATCCATAGTTTACATGTTATATGATTAAAAATTAAAGCATTTTGGAAAATAAATGGGACAAAATATCATATGTATTTTTCAACAGGCCTCATCAGAAGCCTCACCCCTAAGCACTTTTTGACATGCAAGTGTGTTGGGTTATGGAAAAGCAAGGAATTATATATATCAGTTGAACCAAAAAAATTTTTTTTTTGGGGATAATGCACCATTTGGGACTGCTGATTACTACATCAATATTGTGTTGGACTCATAACATGAAAGGTAAACATCAATGCATAAAACGTGAGCTTATGAAGTCTCTCCAGGAGAGGCGATGCCGTAACCATCAAGGCAAAGGGTGGCCTCACTGATCAAACTTTGAGCTGAAATATGGCTTCAAAGTTTTACATGATTATACAATTCAATATCTATGCAAATTACGCTTAGCCATCCTTTCTTTACTTATGCAAAAGAGAAAGAAAACAATAAAATTTAGACCTATACCAAAAAATTTGAAGAAAAAAAATCCGTACCAAAATGATTTATAGACTTTTTTCTATTTTTCTTTCTATAGGGCCACTTGGATCAACATACTACCACATCATAGTATCAACCTTCACCACAGATGAGAGAGGCAGACATCAACATAGTCACTTGCAGATAATTGTCTTTTATGAGAGGTGCAATTGTTCTGTCCAGGATTTAGTGTGTTGTACCATGTCCTCTACAACAGGCTGACATATGATGATTTTTTGAAATTTTGGTGCCTCTTTTAAATAGGGAGCAAATGCTCATTTGAACACTTTGTTTTACAGTTTTAACCCTATACACCCCTTTTTTATCGGCAAGGATTTGGTATGCTCCCTTAATGAATGCCTAATATCCGTCTATATGCATGGGTGGACACATGGCATTGAAAAAGTGATTTACAATTTTGGGAGAGTAATTATCACTTTTCAACACCATTTATCTACCCTTGCATATGGGCAGACCTTAGATGTTCTTTAAGAGGGCACATCAAATCCTTGGGGGCATTTTTATGGGTACCTATTTTTCATTTGAAAACAAAGCGGGATTTGGTAAGGCCCCTAAAGTAACTCTAAGGTAGGACTGATATTAGGGGCCGACATGTCAGTGCCAAAAAAGTGATTTACACTTTTTGGGGGATGCTTTTCACTTTTTAGTGCTGATGTGTTGGCCCGTAATGTTAGTCCTACCTTACGGTGACCCAAGGTAGTCCTAACAAATCCTTAAGGTTTGAAAACTATTTTACACTCCCAGTCCTTCAGGATTTGTGTGTATACAAACTCCTGGACAAAACATTTGTTCCTATACTGTAACCATCTTTCCTGGAAGAGGGTGGATTGTATCCGCTTCAAAGGTGTTGACACAAAATTTAGACATTTTTCACACTAAAATAAGATTAGAGCCCACCACCGAAAGGTCTCCGCCTGTATGTACAGTCCTTTCGAATTCATCTGTCAGTACTTAGGTTGGAATCCACTTAAGAGCCATATGTGTGCCAGATTGATTGGCTTAAAGCCCCTTGTTCTTCGATCTCCGATCAATAGCAGTCTTACATCTTTTGCATTAGTAGAAAATATATTTTGCACGAAAAACTGATCATTTGTTGGTTGTATCATTGTATGTTAAAAGCCATATAGACTTGGTATTGCTTTTACCACACCAGATCCCATGTCTTGTCTGATTTGGTGTCCAGGACACACCAGTGGATGTCACATGGAATAAAATGGGTGAGAAATTGAAATTTCATCTAACCGCCGATTTTATTCTATGAATGGATGTTTTGCCCAGGATTTGGTATATAGGATAGTGTCCAGGACACCAAGGGTTGTCATATGGAATAAAATACATATTTCATATTCAAAAAATGCAACACCCACCCAATTTATTTCATATGACGTCTCTAGTGTTCTGGACACCATCCCAGACACGAAATCCTCAACAGAACATCCTTTCCCTTTGTTCTATGTGAAGTGCCCTGGTGTCGTGGACACCAAATCTTGGACAAAACATTTATTTCGTTATTTTAGTGGTGACATGTTGACATTTCTCTGATTTTTTATGGTTGAGATTAATCGATTGGGTTGATTTTTTTTCATGTTAAGTCTCTTAGTAATCCTTTCGGTATTCTTTACGTGTTCAAATATTTGTTATTTCGGACCATTTGGGTACTTTAAGATGTATTAACTTTATTGAATCATGGTGACAATTCGGTTCCCCTAATTTAAATCTGATGACCAGACCCAGTCCCACCAAAACCTAATTTTCTTGTGACTTCTCTGATCCCTCTTCAAGTTTCATGTGACTTACCTCTATTCCAACTGGACATGACGTGTCAGTCCGTACCGTTATAACTTTTAAGTTCAGAAGGATTATCACAATTAATTAATATTAACAACTAACTACCAAATCCCTATTCATTATTAAAAAAATCTGCTTTCTCTTTGTTTGCTAAGATGAGAAATTGAATTTACAAAAAAATCCCTTACACTTTAACTCTGTGGCAATCAACATTATATTTTTTTTTACAAGGGCCCAAGCTTAAAGCTTTGGCTGTGATTAATAATGAAAGAACAGGTTTTCTATTGAATTGAAGTTATATGGGCTTAGCTTAGGGCCCAACATAGCATTTAAGTCAATAAACCTACAGTCCCAATTCCCAAGAACGTCCAAATATGACAGGTGTAGTCCAATCCTAGTCTAAATCCGGACTGGTGCAGACCAATCCCAGCCCAATCCCGGTCGGGCTTGAAAAAAAGGTTCCAACCATCTCCAATAATGAAAAGCTACCACGCTAGTACCTACCCAACATGCGACAACACAATGCCTAATAAAGGGTACTTTGATAAATATACAGATACTTATTTACTATATATTTATTATAAGAGCCTTCTTTGACCCATATATATTTACCGAGATACCCTTTGTTTGACATCATGTCACTCCTTGATTGGTTCTAGCATGATATCTCTCCATTCAGACTGCGGATGATTCAAACCCTGAAAAACATGGTGTCACATCTGCACCCCCCAACTTGGTAAACTAGCACTTAACTTGGGTTGTTTTCCTTTGCAACGGCCCCTTGTGCGACGCAGGCATCCATTGTTATGACACGTGGCTCAACATTTGGGTTTCCCTTTCCAATCCAATTCAGTGAGGTGAGATTCATAATCAAAGATGCTACCATTCCAAGTTGGTAAAGTCTCAAATGGAGTGCGACCAACTCCATGATTGTGAGTGATGTATCCTGAAAAAGCCCTTCCATAGATGGTAACTAAAGTACATAACTCCCCACCAATTAGTTCATCCTATTTTTAAGACCTCAGGTTGGACCAAATGGTTGGATCGGATGATTCGAGAGGTCCCCAACCTGGAATGCATTAGAACTTCAACCAAATGGGTGAATGACTGGTCAAACCAGTGAACCGAGTGTCTTAATATATTGGGTTTTCTATTTTATTTTTTTACCTCATTGGGTTAGTGTAGGATCAACCCATATAATGCATTGGGTCAACCCACCCCGGTTCAACCTCTTGCCAGGTTTGAAAACATTGGTTTTCAACCTTTTCTTATCCATGTTTTTGTTTTTGGGTACACAAGGCAAAGTGCCAAATTTAAAATCATTCTCAAGTGACTTCATAAAATGGGATTTTTTTTAGTTAGAAAGGTAATGAGGGGGTACATGAAAAGGGAGCAAATTTCCTGTCAGGATTTGTTGTACAGGATGGTGTCCAGGGCACAAGATGACTTCATTTGGAAGAAAATGGGTGGGAATTTGAAACTTATACTCTTTTGGGATGCTTTTCACTTTTTGGCACTAATGTGTCGGGCCCCTATGTCAGTCCTACCTTAGGGTGACTTTAGTTGGTCCTACCAAATCCTCAGGGCTCAATATAACAACAAATTAAAAGCCTAATTTGGTAATTAGGTGGTGTGCATGCGAGAAGTCAAGAGTATCTAAGAGAGGGATTGGTTTGTTAGATTATGGTGGTGAAAGGGTGAAATAATTTTTTGACCTTTTTGGGGTACCTTTGCATATGCTGTGGTCCATAGCAACTGACAGCGACTGGGTGACCACCACAAACCGCACTAAAACCCTTCTCTCTCTCTCTCTCTCTCTCTCTCTCTCTGTGCTGGGTTTGGGTCTTGGACGTCTTAAGTGAAGGAGACGACCTGGCTAGAGGTGTTTGTCTATTTAAAGTAGTAATGAAGTTATCATTTCTAATACTTGTTCTATGATTAATCGTGCTTTATTATATTTGTTCTGACTTTGATGGATCTTCGTGTCTTGGGTTTTAGTGGCTTCTGTGGTAATTATTTTGCTCCTTTCTCTTTTATTTGTAGTTGCAGCTGGCATTTTACTTCTTTTAAGGGATTTACTAATGGTTTTGAGTTGGGTATTTAGTTGTAGCCTTCAGATTTCTGTTCTTTTGTTGTTTGTTTGACTATGTTTTGATTTTTTTTTTCCAGTGGTTTTATATAATTTTTGGGTATGTGCTTTGGTTTCTAGAACTGGCATTTGCTAATAGATTTTTAGAACTCTGCTGGGCACTTCTTTAATCTAGATTTTTGGACTGGTATGTAAGAATAACTTTTGGTGAGCATTTTGCTTCATGTGGATCAGGTAGAATCATATTCTTTTTTCTTGTTTTCATTATTTTTTTTCTCATGCCTAAGATCTCATGGTTGCAAGAGAAGTTCACTTAGCATCACAATCTAAGGTTATTTTCAAGATAATGATTGAGTTTCTTTGAATTTGATCAGAATATTCTTTATGGATTCATTTGAATGTCCGAATATTTGCCTTTGTTAAGTTTTTCATCATTTTGTTTATAACTGGTATCTCCAATATATGGTTCTTAAAACTGTCAAGTCTGGCATTTGTTTAAACAAGATAATATTTGGAGCTTCAATCTGTGCTTTTTTTTTTTCTTCTTGATCTTGAATTTTACATTAAGGTATGAAAATTTGATGGGATCTTCATTTGGGTTGTTGTGCAGGACTATGATCTGGGTTTGTGGAATTAACAGGATGTTAAGAAGTGGTGATCTCCCACATTCATCAGTGGCCTGAAAGGATGCCAAACCAGCTATGGTTTCAACTGCTGATAATCTACTTGTCTGGAAGGATTTTCCTAAAGGCCTCAGGGTTCTTCTCCTTGATGAAGACGAAACCTCGGCTGCTGATATAAAATCGAGACTTGAAAAAATGGACTATGTTGGTTAGAGACCTTCCAAATCCCCTTTTGTTCTTAACTTTAGATTAACAATTTCTAGTCCAAGTTAAAACTTGCTGTATTTCCCTTTATCGCTGTCTCACCTTATGTAATTAGTTTTAGTGAGTATGTATTCTTGGAATTGAATGTGGCCTTGCGAACTTCAATGAGAATCTCTTTCTGATAATGCTCAAAGTATGCAAAATTAGATTTTTGGGTTAAAAAAATGGAGGAACTTGATGAAAATTTTCAAAAGTGGTTTGAGAACATGTTTTTCAACCACGGAAAAAAATTCATTTTGTTTTCCCCTCGAGTTACTGGATTCCCATACGTATTCTCTCGGATTCTGTATTTTCCAATATCAAAAAAGGGTAAATTTTGTTGGAAATGGGGAACTTAACCATGAGAATTATAAATTGTTTAGATTGGATCTGTGTTTATGATTTTCATAGTTTTTCTCTATCATCCATTTACTAGTTTCTATTTCCAATTTTTCTATATATTTGCCTTTTTATCTGTCTGCACGTTTTTCTGTTAAAGCTCTTAGAATGTTAATCATTCCCTACATAATAAGTATTGTTTTAATCTCTTGAGGTGTGAATCAAACTCAGTCATTTAATGTGATCTGGGGAAAGAAAAAGCTTTTTTTCCTTTCCCATCTCATCTTCGTTCTTTAGGGTGACATCATGTGTCTGTTTGCAGTTTCTACATTCTGCAATGAGACTGATGCATTAGGAGCAATTTCAAACCAACCCGAGAGCTTCCATGTCGCCATAGTAGAGGTAAAGAGATTTAATTTGAAACCCAAGCTCTAATATACCTGGACTTCTGTTTATGTGCATAATTCATGCACTTATATATCATTACATCTATATGGATTTGGTGTTCACACATATATGCCCATTTTGATGTGCATCTATGGTTACAGGTGAGTACAAGCAATAGCCATGAGAGTTTCAGGTTTCTTGAGACTGCCACAGACATACCAACTATCAGTAAGTGTGTTCACCTCTCCTATCTGCTTCAAGTACAATAAATTTTGGCCTCTTATCTTTTCATGTTAAATTTTACCATGGCAGTCTAGTTTTTATTGAGTTGGCTCAAATTTATTTTGTCTTTAAAGTTTAAGCATTCATTATATTCCATCTGTTTTTTTTAATATTCTTTACAGCTGTCTTGACCTTTTTCTCAAAAACCTTTTGGTTATTTTGGTTCCCCAAATTTTATTTTATTCATTAATAGCCTGTTTGGCAGCCACCTGTAATGTAATCATTTCATTTGAGTTTCTCAAGGCGTTTGTAGCCATGAGGTGATGGTTCCTAATGAACTCGTTCAAATTTATACGGATTTGTTAACTACAATTAGTAATGAAGTCATCTTCAGTTTTTCTTCGGTTTTTCTATAAAATGAAATGACTTATGTTTTCAAGCACAATTCGCTGCAAATCTGAATGATTTCATTACAAGCCATCTGGTTGTGGCTACAAAAAGCCTTGGAAATTCAAATAAAATGATTACATTACAGGTGGCTTCCAAATGCAGCCTTAAAAAAAATCTTTTGAAATTTGGTACCATTGTATTCATAAAAAAAAAAAAAAAAAAAAAAGAAAAGGTACCATTGTCTATTTCAAGTCTTCGTCCACTACTTAAAAGTTACAAATGGAAACACTAAGATGAACAAATGATTAACATTTGAAATGAACAAAAAATTACAAAGAACAAGAAAAAAATTTATCATCTCTTTATAACATCTGTTAACATGTACCAATATAACTTTTTTTTTTTTGCTTCCAGTGACTTCAAATACCCATTGCCTAAGCACCATGATGAAGTGCATTGCGGTAAGTTCTCTAATCTGGCCTCCCAATTCACATATGCATACATGTGAAAGTAGCTTTCTACCAAAAAAAGAGTAAAGGTTGCTACAATCACATGTACACACACAGGCATGCCCTCAACACACTTTGTTTTGTGTATCTATACATGTATGCATTCATGCAAATGGTGACTGTTCTCATTGAAATCTTGCACAAAATTTTCAGCTCGGGGCAGCAGAGTTCCTTCAGAAACCACTATCTGAAGACAAATTGAGAAATATATGGCAGCATGTGGTTCATAAGGTGTGCCTATACCATTTAATCATTGTAATTCTTGGGTTTGGGTAATTTTGGATTGTTTTCTAATGTGGAAATATATTGGTAATGTTGTTGTGAATTTTATATGGGTAAAATTGCTGAGTCTATTAGTCCTGAACAGGCCTTCAATGCAGGAGGAAGCTCTGTCTCCAAATCATTGAAGCCTGTCAAAGAAACCTTAGTTTCCAGGCTTCAGCTGCAAGTGGAAACCAGCAAACCGGAGGAGGAAAATCTACTGGAGATGGAAGGTGAGGCCCATGCTCAGAATCATGAACATGAGCAGTCAGCAGCTGCTGATCGGTTCCCAGCACCTTCAACCCCACAACTGAAAGCAGGGGGAAGGTTGTTGGATGATGGAGTTTGTCATGAACAACCTAACTGCTCAATAGAGAAAGAGTGTGGAGACCAGGAAGGAGAAACAAAATCTGTCGAAATTACATGCAACAATTCAATTGCAAAAATTACTCTTAAAGAGGATCCATCGCCCAAACCAGGAGTGGCCGTGATCAAAGAAGACGATGACTCAGCTGATGATTCTAAGACTGGGAGCAACATTTCTTCTCATCAACAATATAAAGACAGTGTAACAGATTCTAGTGTCGAGGCTGGAGACCCAAAAAAGGCATCACTTCTTCCTACTTCATGTGGTACCAGAGCTAATAGGAAGAAGATGAAGGTACTTGAGTTCATGCTTTTAGGAAGGTTAACCTAGGCTTTCAGAACTTTATATAATTGAAATTTTCTCTCTTTTTGGCCCATTAATTTGGCCAAGTAAATGTTGATCGAGGTGAATGACCAAGTTCTGAAAAGCTCAATTATAATAATAATGATAATACTTACCTAAATAATAATAATAATGATAAAATTAATAATAGAAAATTAAATTAATATGGCCAAGTGCAGGAAATTTTGAGGCCTGTCCAAGTCAGCTTCTGGATTTGGCAGGCCAGAAAATTGCTAGACTCTGCCAACCACCGGTTGCCTGGCTCAGTTTTCCAATTATGGCCTTGAAATTGGAATGGGTTTTGAGAATGATTTCATAATTTGTTTTGAATTTGTTGGGGTTTCAGGTGGACTGGACACCTGAACTGCACAAACGATTTGAGCAGGCAGTTGTGCAACTAGGGGTTGACCAAGCCATCCCTTCTCGAATTCTAGAGTTGATGAAAGTGGAGGGTTTGACAAGGCATAATGTGGCAAGCCACCTCCAGGTCAGTAAAGAAAGTCACTTAAAACTATCTTAGGGGTTAGGGGACTTCTTTAACAACATAATTAAAAAAATAATGTATAGAAAAGCAGGTTACTGGTTAGTTGTTAGGGGTGAAGAAGGATTTTTGAACCCAGGCTTGTGGTATGAACATCCACAGACTTAAAAAATTGAACAAGTTGATACAATCAGAAGTGGTAAATAGTTTAAATTGAAGTTTTAAGCAAGCCAACATTTTTAAATTATGGATTTTGACTTATTGAGGGTGCCCTCACATGAGATGTCAAATTTTAACATGAGATTGAATCAGATTGGGATCACTTATTGCCCATTCCCCACCTCATATTGGTATGATTCATTTCTGACACCATTCTCATGGTTAAAAAGTGGACCTCCCGTGGGGTACCTTCATTGATTTCAAAGAATTTCAATGTGATCTGAGAGTTAAAGTTGATAAGGTTTCAATGTGATCTGAGAGTATGAAGGCTATATAACGCATGTTTTTAAGGATAAGTTCGTTTTTTCAATCTATTAATCTCTCTTCCTTTCTGTGCAAAATTTAACAGTATGCTCCTTATTTCATTCCGTCCAAGTATATTAATTCATGTATCTCTTAACACCTTAAGGTGTTGGGAGAGTTGGTTAATTCACTCCTCATAGTATCAGAACCAAGCCAGGTTGTGAGTTTGAATCCCTGTGGAAGTAGAAGTAGGACGTAGCTTTACACGAGTGTGCAGTCATTCCTGGTTCCTCGAGTGTTCCTCCTGAGGGACAGTATCAAAGTATATTAATTTGTGTATGTCCTAACACCTCAAGGTTTTGGGAGAGTTGGTTAATTCACTTTTAATATTTATTTTTTAAAGTAAACCAGCGTAGAATTAACTTATATAGATAAAAGTGGATATGATTCACAGTCAGGCAGAGAGTCTTCACAGCAGTGAGTGAGATTTTGCAATTGTTATGGTTGGCTTATAGTGTATTCAGGAACTGGTCCACCAATTGAACAATGGATAATCATATACAATTCCGTGATTAGTACATACATAATTTATATACTAAATAGGTGACTAATATTTTTTTGTTGTGTAGAAATATCGAATGCATCGAAGACACATCATGCCGAAGGAAGATGATCGGAGATGGCTTTATCCAAGGGACTCTATGCAAAGGGGTTTTGCTCAAAAACCTGTCATGGCCTTTCCTCCATACCATTCAAATCATGGTTTCTCAAACGGTCAGATTTACCCTGTATGGGGCCATCCTAACCCCTCTGGCATCCAAATGTGGGGTCACCCTGGCTTCCCCACCTGGCAGCCTACCGAAAGCTGGCATTGGAATACTTATCCTGGGGTAATGTAGCAAATTTCAATTGCCAAAATCCCTCAACATAAGATTATATTATATATTTATAGTACATAGTATATATTAAGTTTGATGTATGAACATTGGCATATTTCAGATGCATGCTGATGCATGGGGTTGTCCTCTGATGCCCACTCCTCAAGGTCCATGCTCTACCTTTCCTCAAGTGAGTACAGTGTTTGAATATTCATTTATGTCTCTGTATGCATCTATATCTTCATCTATCTATATGGTTTTGCATCCTTAGTCTTGATTGCATCTTGTATGTTGATCATTTGGGTTTCGGACTCGGTGCAGAGTACTGTGGGATATCAGAATTTGTCCGCAGTTGAAGATTCTGGCTGCTTTCCAAAGAGTTCCTTGGACATTCATCCTGTAAAACCCAACTCTAATCTGTTTCCTAGCTTCTTGTGTCATTGCATTTCTTTGATCAGGAGCTATGATCAGGCAATGGATTGACTGAGGTTTACCATGCTGTGCCTATCATCATGGTGGACCCCCCTGTTCATTCGTGATCATGCCTTCATATTCCTCTGCATATATTGATTGATTAGATGACGATAATGGGTCGGGTTAGGATCATTCAACCCGATTCCGAAACTTGATTAATATTCTATACAATAGGGCAGGGAGCAAGTCTTCTGACTGACCGAAATGATTGTGACCAATGTGTGACATGCACCACAGACTAACACATGACGTGTCTTTGAATTTGGTGCCTCTTTTTAGGCAATGGAGCACTTATTTTGACACTTTTGACCCTATACACACCATGTGTCAGCCTGTGGTGTGGTCACACCAGCAGATTAACTCCTAGACAATAGCCTCTATTGGCTGTGCAGTAGGCCATGTGTATTCCATTTCCCTTCCACGTCCCACATGCATGTTACTGCTCATGGGTTCAAATAAATATTGTTTGTTTGGTGGTGTTTGTGACTTAAAACAGGCAGATGAGGTAATAGACAGGGTAGTGAAAGAGGCAATAAGCAAGCCATGGCTGCCTCTCCCCCTGGGCCTCAAACCTCCCTCAACAGAAAGCGTCCTCACTGAGCTCCACAGACAAGGCATCTCCAACATCCCTCCTCGCACCTCTTGTTGAAGTGAGAACTCAATCAACCCATTCTCTTTCTTCATCAATAGAATTACCATTCATCACTCAAAATTCTATTTTATCCTCAACCCAATCATAATTCTCATTTCTTTTTCTCTTATCAATAAACAGAGAATTCCAAGTGATGGGTTCGAATCTGTCACCCTTTTCTCTCTCTCATAAAAGAAATAAACGACAAAAAATAAAGAAAGACAGGCATCTGTTTCAGCTATTCTGGGCAAATTGAAAGAAGAGGATTGAGCCACGGGAGAGGCTTTGTATGGTGAAGGGAAGGCCGCGTGGTGGGAGAATTGATGGCTGTAAATAAAGGGTTTTGATCAATCAATCAATTATGGGGAGGGAGACTAGTCTGTAAAAAAGATGGTCCACTTTTCTTTTGAGCAGATAAGAAAGCGCAGAGGACAAAAGGTGAAGGGCGGCTTGTGTGGATTACCGAGCTTTTCTTGGTGTCTTATCGTGTTTTGGAATGATATGATGGACGGATATTGATTTAGGTGGGGCCTGGTGATGAGATGTTTAGTGTTCATCTATCGCTTTCACTCTATGATTGGATCTACGTGTACGATGAAGGAACCACCATGAGGGTATCTGCTGGATAAGATGGTAAAATTCCTCCAATTTTTGTACCTGCGGTGAAGATGGGATGCTGTCATGCTGCTGTTAACTGTACTAGTGTAGGAGCTTTTTTGTTGGAACTGGAGGGACTTTGTGAACAAAGTTTTACCATTGTGTTTGAAATCAATTTCTTAGGCCCTGTTTGGTTGCTGTGAAAGGCTGGTTTTCTCATGATTCTTAAATTTTCTCAAGAAAATAATTTTCAAGCCACGAGGAATGATCAGCCGTAGTAAATTTTGCTGTAGCTCTTAGTAGCACAGCCAAAAAGCATGGGCATTTTATCTTTTAACATGGGTTGTTTTGTCTTGTAACATGCAGTATTTATCTTTTTGTGATCTTTTTAGTCATGCTTCATAAAGCTACCGCAGAATTCGCTGCAGCTGATCATTTGGCACACCTATCTTATTTTCACACTATTGCCTGAAAATCCTTCTTTTATGGTAGTTTTTCTATTTTGTCTTAACAAACGAACAGCCAGAAAAGGGTAAAAAATTGAAAGAAAATTACAAATTTTTTCTTATTTTTTAAGAAAATGTTCTATGATGAAAATGCATAATGTCTATAGAAATCAATCATTCTCCTTTTCTTTTCTATTCAATTCAAGCCAACCAAACAAGGCTTATATGGAAATCAATTTGATCCCTTGCTTTAAGATAGGATCCCCTACAGTAACTTAAATTACATTAACGTGCAACAAGTGTTTACAGCGTGATCCCTATAAAAATCTGAAATTCTTATCCAACTTTGATTGGTGTTTAAATTTTTTTTTTTTATTTTAAGAACTGTATCACGTTAATGTATTTTAACTTACTGCATAGGATCTGAATTTACGGGGTTTTATTTTTCTTTCTCTCACTTTGATGTGATAAGGTGGGTTCCACCGTCTGCATCATTTGCAGTTTGACTGGAAATATATCACGCTCCAATGCATGACAAAATGCCTGACTAAATTTAACAAAAATAACCATTTGTCAGGCATCTTGTCACGTGCTTGATTTGTACTGGCATGACACCCCTTCAATTAGACCGGAGA
>JAOXJP010239489.1:0-23404 GCA_025762735.1 Platanus orientalis | reverse complement strand
AGTGTTGTAACAACCTACATTACATCCACAAGCATGTGGTGCACTGCACTAAGCCTGTTGCCTTATTCCATA
The DNA here is from genome assembly GCA_025762735.1 of Platanus orientalis. Lineage (NCBI taxonomy): Eukaryota > Viridiplantae > Streptophyta > Magnoliopsida > Proteales > Platanaceae > Platanus > Platanus orientalis. The sequence goes on along the minus strand of JAOXJP010239489.1, from coordinate 23,332 downwards.
TGCACTCATGATCCTAAAGTTTTATTTCTTCATCTTCATCAAAAATTTACTTTTATCATAGTGATGTTACCTTAATGGTGGCTAAACAACTAGAATAAAGGGAGAGTAAGTAAGACAAATCTGAATTGTCACACTAAGATCTTTATATAAGGAGATGGTCATCCATTTCCTTGTATATATATAAAATCATAACAATGTTATCCTCCTTTTCTTCTTTCCCACTTTCTCTAACTTCATATGGTTAATTCTTTTCCCCCCAAGTTAACGAGCATAGTCTTGTGATTCAGTATTCGTGGGCGATGGTGCAATCGTGGTTAGAAATAAACTGTCCCAGCCAGTAATCTTGTTCACCAAGGAACACATCCCTATGGTGTGAGATCATATTTAAGAAGAGTGTTGCCAAAAACAAGACTTAGTCCATCATCACCTTGCATTTCTAGGTTCATTTACATGTATTTATGTTATTAATCATTTTTTTATGTTGTCATGAATGATACGTATTGATACATAGGCTAGTAATTAGGGCTATCAATGAGCTAAGCTGGCGACTTGGCTCAATGCTCGGCTCATTATGAGCCGAGCCTGAGCCTCACATTAAGCTCGTTTAGCTAATAAGCCTGAGCCGAGCTATACTAAGCTCAGCTCTCTAAAGGCTCGACTCGTTAAGGGTTTAGATATATGAATAAATATTATTTATAATATAAAATGGCATATCACATTGAGCCATACAATCAAAGTCCTATCACTATGATGTCAAAACAGATCTTTTTGGTATGTAAATTAGTTTTTGGAAAGGAAACAAGCAGTTTATCACAGCTAACAAAAAGTACTTTTTTATTATCATATTTGATGGTTTTTATTAGTACCTTTTTGGGTGCCAACTTTTTGAACGAAAACTTCTCTTTTTTACATTTTTTATCCTCAACATTAGAGATTTGTTCTCGATGAGCCGAGCCCAAGCTTGAGCCCAAGCCGAACTTGATTATCAAGCTCATGACGAATCTAAGCCGAGCTTGACCTTGACTCTTGGATGATGAGCCTGAGCTGAGCTCAGCAGCTCAGCTCAGCTCATTGACAACCCTAGTAATTGTGATTTTCTAGGTAGTACATTATTACAACTTTTTTTAATAGAAGTACTCTATTACAGATTATTTTTGTATATTGAGGATAGACTGACTTTTTGTTTTTGGTTTTTTTTAAGGTAAATGTTATTGGTTAATTTATTAGTAGCTGAAGAGATGTTTTGAACCCATGCCTTTGTTAGAAAGCCCACAGACTTTACCAACTTTGGAAGCTGGCATCTTCGACAAGCTTGTATTGCTTGCCCATTGCATTAATGACATAACTCGCCGTGGAACAAAATATTATTATTACACTATTGTTGATTTTGTTATGTACTAAGAACCTTGCTTATTACATGGATATATTATTACATTTTATCACAAACTTATATCTAATTCCTAGTGTAAGCATAAGCCTACCCTATTCCCTAACCATCTTGCCCCCACGATCCTCTCCAGATTGTCAAAGTTCGGATATCGTTCAGAAGATTTCAATGATTGACATGTGGCAAAAAAAAATAAACAAAACTGAAATGTGCAGTTTAGTTAGTTGATTATTTTGGATACGTGTTGACCACCGAAATCTTTTGAACTTTAGAAGTCTAAAATAGCATCAAAAGTTTGTCCATTAGACAGTTAATGTAGCCTATGCCTGATCCAACTGACTCATGAAATCGGGAGGCCAACTTGAACCAATCCTATCTATTGCAAGCAATGCTTGAGGTAGAGTAGGCAAATTATATAGAAATTAAATTCCAAATGCTTTGTCTAATGAGGTATATGATGTTTACTGTCGACTAAGACATGCTAAACATAATTGAAAGGTATTAGGAAATAATTATATAACCAAAAATGTAGGAAACAAAAAAAAAGGTGGTAGGTAGATTTCTAAACTTCCTAACAGCTTATGTACAAGATAGCTTTCATCAAGAAGCTACTCTCTTGAATTGAGTACAAGAAGGTAGTCATACACAAGAAAAATGAGTTGACCCTTTGAGAAGTTATCATACATGATCGGATAAATGACAAAAATTGAATCTTTAACTTAACTGTAAAGGGTAAGGAAATGATCACCAAAACCCACCCGATTGAAGATAAGCCAAATGTACTCCGTAGGACTGCCCACTAGGGGGTGATTGTTTGGATGACCACCTAGAAGTGGGTAGTACTCCGGATGACCGCCGAAGTCCCCAGCAAGGCTGTCCTCTGGATGACTGTCGGGCAAGTAGGGTTGTCAATGAGCCGAGCTTGAGCTTTGATTTAAGCTCATTTCCTATGTGAGCCTCAACTCATTAAAAACTTGGTTTGGTTAAGAATTTTATTATTATTATTATTATATATAATATGATTTTATTTATTATATATTGTGACAATAGTAATGTTCAAACAAGACAATTTGGGCTAATGGGTGATTAGGTTGTTGGACCTTTTTTTCTGACAAGTAAAACCAAGCTTGAGCCAAGCCTACCTTTACGAGCCAGAGCCGAGCCTGAGCTCGGGACCTCAGGCTTGTTACGAGCCTGAACTTTGCCTTCATGTGACAAGACCAAGCTAAGCTGGGCAAAGCTTAGCTCATCTCAGCTCATTGACACCCCTATGGGCAAGGGGCCTATGGTCGTCTAGACAACTACTGACCCCAAATGCTTTTGGGTCTGGTCATCTAGACAACCACCAAATCTCTAAGAAACTTTTTAGTGGTCGTTGTCTAGTCATCTGCCCCCAGGACCCCTGTAGTCAATTGGATGATCACGCCCCTATTTGGAAAGTTGAATATAAGCACTTATATGTTGTTTAAACTCTCGGGCAGCCCGATTCATGTATGGTTGCCTAAAAAGTGCTCAAATTCAAAGGAAGTTATCCCCAAAATTACAATATATGATGTATGCAATGTATGATAAAAAAATAAACATGAAAGGGTGGCTTGTAGATTGAAGAGAGAACTGAGGAATATGGAAAACTGCTTGTAAATGTTGCTTGAGGCAGTAAAAAAAATAGTAGAATTTCATGTGATTGTGCATATGGGATATTTTCCTTTATACAAGATTCTACCTTCATACACACCCAAGGATTAGCTCAGGACAACATATGAAAAGTGACTCACTCTTCTTTGGAGTTTGCAGACATTGTTCAATGACATTTCAAAGAAGGTTGTAATCCTATTCATCCAAACCACCTTGAAGGGGAAGAAGTTAGATTAACGGACCACATGCCAATCACTTGAAATGACGGTAGGACAAATATGCAACCGTACAAGCTATGGGTGATTGGGGTGTCTAACACCTTCCCTAATCATAATCGAACCCATGAATCTGCCTCTGCACTCTGGTTAGACCAAGCCTTAGAGGTTTGTTAGGGTCTCCAATCAGGAAGACCCTAAAATATATCCATTTACACCTCATTTACTAGAGATGAATCTTTACCCGCATGTAAGACATAGATTGAATCTCATATACACATTAAGAGGACCCGTTTTGTAATCCCCTGCATGGCACTCAAAGGGAAAATTTGTAATATTATCTCATAAGGGTAAAATAGGTATTTCACATGTTTTAAACAAACTATAGAGTAGTTTAGAAAACCTTGGAACGAAGTTAAAAGTGTCGAACCCAAATTCGACATTGAACCTGTCAAATTCGAATGCTGCCCCAAGTGCATAATTGAGGTAACTTCACAAGTATATCTATACCAATCACGAGATAATTAGAATGCAAAACATACACCATTGAAAATTTCTTCAAGTCTACTTTTTAAAGCCTCAAACGGTTTGTAATTCAAAATTTTGTAGATAAAGTTATGGTCATTTTCCTATGAGGTGTATGTGCTGAAAATTCAGAAGACACGGGTTATGATAGGTCATGGTGTAATCGGTTACAAATCTTGTAATCGGTTATGGCATAATCGGTTACACTTATGGGGCGTGCTTCTAGGGAATTTTTTGAGGAGCTCGTAATCGGTTAGAAATCTTGTGATCGGCTACAGGCGTAATTGGTTACAAATCTAGTAATCGGTTACGGGTGTAATCGGTTACAAATCTTGTAATCCATTACAACCTGAAAATCTTGAAAATTACAAAAAATGATGTGGTTTTCTCTTATTTGAACCCCACACATGTGGGATCTCATTTTAGACTATTTCTAAACCCTAATAAACCTCATTTAAGTCATTTAGACCCATTAGAACAAAGAGAAAAAGGGTTAGAGAGATTTGGGGGTTTTGGAAGAGAAAGTGTAAGACTTCTTCCCCAATTGGATAAGTTTCACTCTAAACCCTAAAAATTTGCTAGAATAGCTATTTTCTTCATAGATATTCCTAGTTTCATTCTTCTAATGTTAGATATACATCATTTTACAAAGAATAGAGGAAAAGAAAAAGAAGTACTTCTTCAAGAACTTCTTGTCAAGGAGAAGGAGAAGTTTAGGTAAGTAGTTATACAAAGCTTTATCTGTTTTTGTTTGTTTTTAGGCTCTTAAAAGTCCTGTATTGAAATTTTTTTGATTATATGGATGTTTTATCATATGTTTGTAAAACCCTTTTCTAGGATCTTAAAAACCCCACCTATTGTGGTGATTTGTGATGAGATCTTTCAATTTTTTGCTATGATCTTAAAAATCCCTAATTTTTACTATGAGGAAAAGTGGATTTTGCATGCTATATTTGTGTGTGTGTGTATTTCCTTAAAATACTAAATCTCATGTATTGTGAATACTTAGAAACTAAGATTCTATAACTCTATAGCTTTCATGAGAAATATTGATGAATGATTTGTATGATTTGTCATGAAAAATATGATTATTTGGATTAGTGATAAACATCTAATAAATGTGTTTATTAAAGGAATTGTTAAAAGATAACTATGAAGCATGTTGATCTCCATGTAATGATACTAACATATTGTTGCGTATAAATTACTTAAGAAACTCTATGAAATGATTCAGTAAGATATGCTTAGAAATAGTGAATGATTGGATGACATATATGACTAGATCATTATCTAAACCATTACCTATGCCATGTGTATAGGTTCTATTATGCTTGAAAAAATATGTAAAGTGGTATGATTTCTCTTATTAATTAAGTTAAAGAATGATTTATTCATGTTGCACATATTCTTGATTTTGCTAACATATTTATATCATGAGAATATGGTTGCCTCTTACATTATGATTGTATAATATGTTTAATGGTGTTAAGACAAGGTAAGATGGCTAAAATAGACAATATGTGAAATGAAAAAAAGATAAAAAGAATGAAATAAAGTAATAAAGAAATTAAAGACAATGTATAATTATGAAAGCCCCACTATTGGGAGCTAAATGATAACTAGTGTTAAGTGAGAAGTAAAAGTGACTAAGACACAAAGGATAAAGAGTATAACGGTCCTCCAATTGAGGTAATAATGTAATGGTATGATGATCCTCCTATTAGGGTAATAATACAATGGTATGATGGCCTTCCCATTGAGGTAATAATGCAATGGTATGACGGCTCTCCTATTGGGGTAATATTGTAATGGTATGATGGATCCTTTATAGGGTATACTAAAATAATGATCTTTCTATTAAAAATAGATCTCAATGGAAAAGAATGATGGCCCTTTCATTAGGATAATAATGCAATAGTATGATGGACCCTCCATAGGGTATAATGAAGTGATGACCTTTCCATTGGGAGATTCTCAATGGAAAAATGTGATAGCTCTTGCCATTATAGAATAACACAATGTGCTAAGGTATGAAGTAATGCTCAAGGTCTTATTATTAGGAAATAAAAAATATGTAAGAAGAGAATAAAAGTTATAAGAAAAGAAGCTATGTCAAGAAATGAAAAGTTCATAAGCCATATAAAAGAATAAAATGTCAAGTCAATAAATGGAAGCACAAGGCCTCAAAAGTGATGAAAGGTTCATGAACTATGTAAGAATAAGTAATATAATAGCTCTCCTATTAGAGTATAATTCAATGGTATGATGTATTTGACGGCCCTTCTATTAGGGAATGATGTAACTTGTTAAAGAATAAGCAAAGTAAAGGTCTCACTATTAGAGAAAAGAATAAAATATAATAATGAGATAAGAAAAGTTCATAAGATATATAAAGGAAATGAAACCATATGAAGAATGAACAGAAAGTTATAAGAAAATAAAACGACAAGAAAATAAAGAAAAACTTAAAAGCTTTAATGATAAAGTAAAGTTTTAAGTCATATAAAGAAAGAAAAGTACTAAGATAAAAAATGAAAAATATATAAGTTTCACAAGTAAGAAAAAATTCATAAGTTATATAAGGAAAAGAAAGTACATAAGTTATTAATAAAAATATAAGTCCTCAATATGATTAAGTAAAGAAAATGTCAAGAAAATAGTGAAATCACGTACTCCATAAAATAAAGATCAAAGTGTATAAGATATGTATGAAAAGAAGAAAATGTTGTCTTAAGAGAATGATAAGTGAATACTAAAAGAAGAAAAATGAAAGCTATTTCAGGTGAAAAGTGGAATCTAGTAAATTGATAAGTAGTGAATGAACTAATGAATGAAAATGCTAATGATAATGACAAGTAAATAAAAATGAACTATGTTAAACAAGACGAATGGTAATAGTTTATGAAATTGATAATTTAAATAATAAATACTAAGGTAAATATAAACTTACAAGAATAAAGGTTGATTTACACATGCATCACTGTTCCAAATGTCTTGTTATAGCTACTAAATCCATAAGAATGATGCATGTTTACTTTAAAGTAGTTTACCTATGCTTATTTTTATTGGTAATGTGTAAGTCATGCATGAAAACCGTTAGAAAATGTTTGTTAGGATTACACAATATATCCCTTTCATGATATGTTTAAGAAAAATTTACCATGTCATTGTATTTTCATGTTGTCATGCATATCGTCATACACATATAGTAGAATGTCATGTATAAGTAAAATCATGCATATTGTCTTATGTAAATATTAGAAGAATGTCATATATAGATAGAATCATGTGTATTGTCATGCATAGTTTATATATGATGAACCATGATGATGAGTGTATAAATCTTATGATGACTAGTAGAAGATGCATATACACTAACACATGCCTACACACTAAAAATTGGAACGTATTCTATATGAAGATATATTAGGTATTATTATATTGAAATATTTGTATTTTACCCGTCTAATTCTGTAGTAGGTTTTGTGTACCTACTTACAATTCGTGTATCTTACTCATCCATAACATTTTTCAAGTGTGATTTAGTGCAGGTACACTATTTGGAATACGTTGAGGTTGAAATGAAAGCATACGTGAATGATTATCTTTCTTATTAGTTTCAGTCTCCCTTAGACTCTACATTTTGTATTAGAAATTTTGGGATGTATTAAGTTTGAAGTTCGACTTTTAAGACCTTTAGTTTTATATTCAAATTGTGATGATAGAGGTTTTAACTCATATCAATGATGAAAGATTAGTGCCATGATAGTTAGTATGTTTATGGGTTATATTCTTATTTTCGCTACACATTAAGAATTATGGTTATATGATATTATTATTTCGCTGCGTATGTGTGATATATTTATGATTTATAAGGTTAAGTTCTAAGTAATTTACAAGTTCAAATAAAAATGAAAATTTTATAGTAATTGGAATATGGATTCAGTTAGTAGCAACCAAGTTTCACGCTTAAACAAGGTTGTAAAATTTAGGGTCGTTATAGCTTTCATCCCACATTCCAATCACAAGACACGAGGACAATGTTGTTGATCGAGAAGGGGAGGGGTGTGGCCCCACTTTTCCCGACGTTCACAACTTTTCTTGACATGTGTCAACACATGCTGACATGATGCCCAACCAATACCCATAATTAACAATCTAAGGCATAAGAAAAGTCCATATCTCCTAACAATGATTCAGTGATACGAACATAGGCTTTTTACAATAGTGCATAAGGTTCTATGTCATATGATGACATAAATAATATACCCATATAATTATACATGTGTAAAAGAAACAACAATCATTTTATTAACAATTAAAAAATTGCCACATAATTATTTTTTTGAGGGAACACATCTTATACTAATGCCAATAAAAAGTGCCATTGTATTCCTGTTAAAATACCCTTATTGATGGTGTTGTCCCTAGCATGTTCATGTCATGTCGTTTCTCAAAAGAAAAAAAAAATGGTTGTGTCACCATACAAGAGTACTTAGCAAGACACACATGCACAAGATAAAATCAAAATAACTAGATAAATTAAAAAAGAAACTTAGAGTATATTTATTAAACCCTGACCAGAACAGCGAGTCGGACTGGTAACCTTACAACCCGGTACTTTAATAGGTCCGGATTGCTAATTAGATCGTTTTTACAAATGACCCAATCAAACCCGTTGAAACCCAACAGGTTTTTCATCGAACCATCCAACCTAACCCGTCTAACCATCTATTGAACTCGGGGTATTGGAAAAAGGATAAAAACACAAGTTCTACTTGATTCAAACTCCAATGTCCTTACCACTAGATCATGAAACTATCTTTTGCTTTATATCTATCATTAAAAACAATAATTTAAACAAAACCTCCATTTTTGTCACGAATGTAATCATTTTTGTTTATTTACATTATATTTTTAAGAATATGTGATATAAAATTGTTATATAATTTTTTTTCAATTTATTTTCTTACTTATTTAATGTTTTTTTATTTTATAAAATATTTTTATCTTTTATTGACCCTATGGTTTGACCAGTGACCCAAGTTCTCAGCCGGGTCATTGTCCAGTTCGGGTTTAATAATTATGATTAAGAGAACTGGGAATCTTTGGACCCTCCGTGAGAAACTCTTATCTAAATGAAATCTAATTATTCCAAAATAATAAGAGTGAATAAAGATAAGGATGAGAAGAATGTCACCTATCGATGCGCAAAAGTTGCTCTTTTCCTGTTCTTTTAGTTGGTAAGCGTTAGCGCAAGTTGGTGCTTTAGAAATCGTCCTGTCGACAAATGGAAGTAAGGCTAGCTTTATGAGGATAAACGAATGATCAAAGAAAGAAACATTAAACGCAGATGCACCTAGAGAAGTCAGAATATGCAAAAGCGAAGTTTAAAGAAATTAAATGAAGTATAATATCTAAGAAAACAAGCAAACAACCCTCGTCTCCCAAAAGCTTGAAAGAAACAGCACGCCAGATGTGTAATTCGAAAGACTTCAAATAAGAGAGTAGGTCACTGCATCATAGGAAAAGAAACTTATTCAGAAAGCAAGTTCTTGCCAAGGTACTGTCAACCGTTTCTGGATCCACATCACACCATAAATGAACTTAAAAATTACGAACAAAACAACAAAAATGAAACCAACCATATGATGTGGAAAGAAAGGAGGATAAAGATAAAATGGTATGCTAAGGATATGAGAAACTACCCAACTCTAGAATCAGCTAGAAGCGAAACGGAGCTGCCTGAGGTTAAATTCTTACTTGTGCAAGAGCTTCACGAAGTGGTTTACACTTTCGATAGATGAAGGTTGTAAAAGAAAGAATAGAGTTCAATTGACCCAACCATTGTATTGCCTCCAAAAGCAAAAAAGCGTGTGGTCCCTCCTTTACGAAAGCAAAATGCCTGTGGATCCAACCATTGTATTCTTCTAATAATTCCGCTAGTGGACAGTATAGATATTTGTTGGAGGCTGTACCGGAATGAAAGCACAGCTACACAAAAAAAAAAAAAATTAGAACAAAAACTAGAACTTTATTTTGCAGCACCCCATAACGACGGAAAAGATTAGGTACGGAAATCTTTCCTGATGTATTAAAATGGCATTGGGAAAGACACATCAGCACTGAAAATTGATATGCACCCCCAAAAAGTGTTGGCCACTTTTTGGCACTGATGTGTCAGCCGCCTGATATCATTCTAATACATCAGGAAAAACTGATTTCCGTACCTAATCCCAGCCTGTTCTCATGCCTAGGACTCCCTCGTTGCAATAAAACTTTTATTGAGATAGGTGGCTCCGCCACCTCGTTGCCTGGCCTTATCGTACTTTGCTGCAAAGCCCTCGGCTACATACAATTTACTATGCTCAACCTCGTTCGTGTCATATCCTTGTTCGTATCAAGCGTTTATATATTTTCTTCCATTTAACTAGGTAGAGTCCCTTTCCCACTTTCTCTCATTCTTTTACAAAACCAAAAAATCTCTTAAAAAAGTTGTCATCAATCATCTTCTTCCCTGTTAAGAAAAACCCTAATGGAGGATATCATTAGGGTGCTCTCTACAAGGAATTCTGCCTAGCCCATCTTTTCTTTTCCTGTCATTTTCGCTGCAAATTTTTTGTCCAGAGAAGACTCTGGGTTGATACCAACCAATACCAGTTAGTATTAGCAGCATAAGAGAATGACAGGATTTATTGAAGAAGATAACGGCAAGGAGATACCAAGATCTGCTCCTTTCATTAAGAGAACATTGGGTGAGGATCTGGTACCGCGCGAGTCACCTAACTCGTTAGGTAATAGTAAACATGCTGTCATAGTGATGGATGCAATGAAGGAGTTCTCCATGGAACCCCTTCAATGGGCTTTGGAATATATTGTTTCGGTTGGTTATACCATAACGCTCCTTGGTGTCATGCCATGGCTTAATGTTCCACGTAAGTATCTTCAAGGCTTTCAGTATGTTACTAATTAGAGATGCAGATACTTGGGGTCGGCAACACAAATCATGTTCCATCATTAAACTCTCTCTAAGACTATATCTACTATTATAATGCAAGCAACCATGTCTTTCCTCACTACTTCAACCCAAGTCACTATTTAACTTTTTATATAGTTATGAATTGTTGAAATATATTAACTCTAACCTCTACTACAACCTTAAGGTTTTATGAGAGATGGTTAATTGCTTTATTTAAGATGGTATTAGAACAGATTTTAGGTTGCTGAGTTCAAATCTCCCTCTCTGTGCGCACATGTATGCACGTTCTATGGACTTCCATCTGGCTCCCCTACGTTCATTGTCCCGGAGTGTCCCTGTTGAGGGGGAGTATTGAAATATATTAAGTTTATTAAATCTAACCTTTCCTATAACCTTACAATTATAGGAGAGACGGTTAATTGCTTTATTTAAGATGTATAGTTAGTAAACAACATAAGAAAATGAAGTAACAACTAAATGTAGCTTTGGTTCTTATGTTAATTATATTCTCGCTAGTCTCTTGCAAGACGTGGTTGGACGTTTGGACACTTGACCTCCAGGATTTGCCTGCACTAAGGGAAAGGAGCGAGTGGACGAGCGATGTAAAGTATCAGAAAGTTCGGGAGATAATTGAACTCTGTGGCAAATATGGGGTAATTTAACTAAGTTCTTAAAGATCTTATAAGACTAGTTTAGATGATGGTGCAATTAGGGTCATTAGTTAGTAACCATTAACTTATTCTGATGCTATATAAATGTACTATAGGTGGTACCATCTATGAAGGTCGCAATGGGTTACCCTCTGCGGCTTGTAGTTCTGGAGCAAACCACGAATCTTCATGCAACATGGGTGGTGTTCGATCGGTACACCCTTGAAATTTGAAAGAAGAAAGCAAAGAACAGAAAAAAGTGGTCTGTGCCTTGTAGTTAATGTATATGCTTAACAATTGTGCTATTGCAGGCATCAGAGGAAAAACAGAAGATTCTACGCAAAGAGGATTCCATGCAACTTGGTGATGATGAACAGTGATGGGGAGGCGGATATCCTAAAATTACGGCCGATGATTGATAACGGCGAGAACACTCCCACAGAATCTCCGGCAACATTGCCACCGGTTACCAAGGTTCTTATTTCAGATAAACTGCAGGAATTAATGCTCAAGTCAAAGGCGCAAGGGAAGCAAGACAAAGGCGAGCAGGAGCTTGGAAGCTTAGAACTGTCTAAGTTATGTATTGGGGACTAAAGAGAGAAAAAGAGTAATGACCAGGGCTGTTGCTGAGCCCCTTCTCTGTATTCCTTTTCCTTTTCATTTCTTTTCTTGAAAATAGTTAAATGAACTGTTCAGGCTGTTGCTGAGCCTCTTCACCTTTGTATTAAGATCTAATAATGAGCTCGTAGGGCTCTAACTATACCCCTTCTCCACTGTATTCCTTTTCTTTTCCTTTTTTCCTTTCTTTTAGAGTTAAATGATATAATTTAATATGTCACAGTTTACTGAAATAGTTACACCAGAGGAAAAGTGTTACTTTTGATTCATAAAACGGTTGAGTACAGAAACTACTCTAGAATTATCTGATAATATATAGTCTCCCACTGTTCTTTTTTACAATATAAAAACTGTTGGAAAACGGTTTTGAAACATCCGATTTTGTGTGCCCAGATTAGAAATCTGACTGGGTAGGTATCTTTGAGCCAAAATAAAAGTGGGACCCACACGTTTTATGAGGTGGCTCCACATGGGTTCATGTTCAAATCAATTAGGAGAACAATGTTGTATGTTTGGATGCTCAAAACCGTTAATAGGTGAATGAAAAATTGTCTCCAAAAGTGCCTAATTGATCACCGGTAAAACTGGTAAAAATGTGAAATTTGAATATTCCCACATGGACTAGACAAGAAAATTTTGTGTGTTAATATACACTAATATTGAACATAAGTTTAGGCCCCAAGGGGCACCACTATTTTGTGGATGAAGGAGGACCTAGCCAACATGGACTGGGTTGGGTTGGGTTGGGTCAATAAGAAAAAATAAATATAATTTTTATTATCATTTTTTTCTTTTTTGCTTTCTCCCAAAATCGGTTACACATGTTAGGGACATGTCTCTCTGAACAAGTTTTTATAGTTTTGCCCATTTGGGGGTGTGTCTATTCGTACAATTTTACAATTATGCCCTTCGAGACTATCAAATAGACACACATGTGGTTATTAAATCACACCTATTGACATGTGTCCGTTCCATATGGACATGTAGGTGTCTCTTAAATCATCCCCTTTCACACATGTCTATTCTGTACGAATGTGTAGGTAGCTGCTAATAAATTGCAACTTTTTGCATTCGTGTCTATTCGAACATCAAAAATTGTGTTCCTATGTATGTTCCGATCAAACATGAACAAGTCTATAAATAAACATCCCTCCCTTCATTTTAGTATTGATTTTTCAATTACTCTATTCCAAATTCAAAATTAGTAGAGTTCCTTAGGCATCATAGAGGATGTCCAAATTAGACATATAGAGAGCATGATAGCGTATTCGTGTTCTAAGAGAGAGAGTACAACACAAGTTTGATTTGCCAGGTACATAGATTGTAATGCTTCTTCTATGTGTAAAGATCATTGTATCCTGGGAGGCAGACGTCCATGATGATCATAAGCACCACTGCGAGGGGAAAAATCTCTCTTAAGGACATAGTGTCAAACACTAGCCTTAATCAATTTCGGAATATATATACATAGAATATAGTCCAACAAAAACCCTTATCAAACAAGGTTTTGTATAGAGAGTTAACTTGGGTATAAAATTACCATTGTATCCATGTCATTATGAAAACAATTTTTTAAATTACATGTAACACTTTTTTGCCCATCTTAATTAAGAAATTTCATTTGTTTCTCTAACACTTTTCTTCTCCCATGCTTTCCACTCCCTAATACAACACTTCCTTGAACCATTTTCATGGACAGCAATCGATGATGATGATGACCGATTTTCCAATTTTATTATCTCAACCTCTTCTCAATCTTAACGGTCTCCCTACTAACAAAAAGCTCTTGACAACAGCAAAAGACAATAGTGAGTTTGATACTATAGTAACCTGAACAAATCACATCGTGGTTTAAAAAATCAAGAGTTTTAACGTGCACACCCTCTTCCCCTGTTGAGAAAAAGGGAAATAATGAGAATTGAAACAAAATGTTGGAGCGATATCAACTAGTTGGAGGAAAGAGGACAGAAAATCAAGAGAAAAGTATGCTCTTGATGTCTACAAACATAAAAATAAATTAATAAATAAAACTAATTGGTTGTGTAGCTAATGGAGAGTTCAAATTTCATTGCATTAATGATTTGTCAATGCTAAGATACAAGACTAAATTTATAGGGTACATCTCAAAAATGAGATTAGACTAAAATTAACTCTTTTACCTTTTCTAAGTATCAAACTACTAACCTATTAAATAAAAATACATGTATATACTAAAGATATTTCATGTTCTCAACACAAGTAATAAATGCAAAAACTAAATGGTCCAAATTCCAAGATGAATATAGAAGTCCAATGTCATTTGTTGAATTCTCAAGATTACTAGTTTGTAGCCCAAAGTCTTAATTGGACTTCCAAAAAATTCATCTTCTCAAAAAACAAGCTTGGAATAAAGAAAGTATTTTAGACTTTCAATGAGGAATTTAGTTTTTAAGGGGGTCTAGCTTAAAATTCCCAAGCTAGACCTTCACCATGCTGAGATTCACTTTCATTTTGTTGAAAGTCGCAGTCTCAACGCTTTTGTAAAATTTTTGCAACCTGATGTATCAAATGTTTCATGTGTGCATGATGACAAATTTTAAGAACTTTGAACTTTCTAGTATTTTTTCTTTTAATCTCAAATAATTGTTCCATATTCACTTTCTTTGTACTTAAACCTTCAATGTCAGTATTTAGTTGAAAAAATATCCAACTTTTAGTAATCTGTCACTATGACAATGTTTAACAACACTTTGATTTTTCCATAGATCATAATCCATTCAAAAATTTATTCTTCTAACTATTAATTCTTGACGAGTAATGATATCATCATCTAAGAAATCTTGTACTTTCCAACTTTGAATTACAATACCTTGCACCAACGCTATTGGCACATCAACAACAATAACATCTTGGGTCTTCAACTATAGCTCAATGTATCTCTCCACCAGTTACATCGTTTTCTTCATGAACTTCTTCTCTCAAAATTTGAATTTTTAGGATCATCTCTATCATAACAATCTCTACTATATGATAAATATTTTTCTTCCATGTTAAATTTATGGCAATCCATACATATTTGATTGGTTTCACTAGAATCATGATTTTTCATTCACCATATCATTTGAATTAGTAGAATCCAAAACACTTAAATCTAACATAGGTGAAGAAAAAATACTTCAACCAAATTAAGATTTAGTTCCTCCATTGAAATTTCACATGTGTGTGAATGATTCAAGAGTATTATAGATTCAAGAGCTTTGCATAGGCTTTTGCTATACAAGGGGAAGGTTAGATTGCCAGGTTCTAAGCTTGATTGCTTTATTTGTCAAAAGAATAAGAATTTCATGGCCTCAACCTTGATTTAGATTTTGAGTAACAAATGTTGTAACCTATTCATTTACAATATGTTAATGATGCACGCCTACCATAATTTTAATTATTTCTCTTTTAATTACTTTCCTTTGTTATTAGGATTTAATATTTCCATTTCAGTTCTTTCTATTTTATTTTATATCCTCTGTTATTAGGATACAATTCTTCTTTCCATGGGATGAACCCTATGGTTTGCTAAGAGTCTATCTTTTCTCCTTTCTTTTCTTTTCTTTTCTTTTTTTTTTTTTTAATTTGGGTTCACATCAAGCAATCTAAGTTTATTAGGGAGGATAAGTTGATGTTCTTAATATTTTTTTTTTTAAGTTGGGATAAAAGCTACATATACTTGGAGAAACCTTCGTATTCCTGAGCATCCGCCATTGAGAGAGACAAGGGTTTTGGCTTTCATCATTTAGGCTAAAAGGTAAATTTATCATCATCAAAGGCTTTCATGTGTCATAAGGGTAATATGGGCTTTAAAGAAAAAGTATTAGTCATGTAATGAATTTGATTAACCTTCAAGAATGGAGATGGTTGGGGTCAATAGGAAACGAACAATGCTAATCAAGGACCTTTTTTGTAGTGTCAGAAAGAGTGGGGCAAGCCATACATTGTTAGATTACTTAGAGGTACCCATTCATAAATAAAACTAAAATCTGATTATGAGCTTATCGTTTCAATTTCAAATGCTAAATTAATTATAAAAAAAACTACAGCCAAGGAGGTTACTTAATGACCAAGACTCCCTAGTTGCAACACAACTCTTAAGATAGGTAACTATCGTCTACCAGTTTTCTTATGTCTGTATGACATGTTTCCTTTCATTTTCACATAAAGTTTGTGGAATACTTTACAAAACTTCATAGCAATGGAGATTGAGTTCCAAAGTGTTTTGGTAGAAAATCTTCAGAGGTTGTTGAAAGGTGATTTTCAATATATATATATATATATATATATATATATATATAAAATGATGATCTGGTGGAACCTGATGATTGGAGGAAAATCCTAGTGGACAAGGTATTATTAGAAAATCTTTCAACTTCACAGGAATCAAGGAAGTCCTTCACAAAATTTGGAGAGCATATGAAAATGTCCGGATCACTAAGTACAATGATGAAATGTTCCTCATGTGTTGTGAGGATAAGATATTAAATGAGGCCCCATGATTGTACAACAATGACATTATCCTATTGCAAAGATGCAAGCCTAATTGGGCTCTACACAAGTATGTATTGGAAGAAGCTGATTTCTGGGTACAATTTCACAACTTATCAATGATTTCACTAAAATACGAGAAACTTTCTTGTATCTGTTACTTCTATAGAATTCTAGGGCATACTCTAGAGAATTACGTCAAGTTGAAGGATCTACAAAATACTATCCTTTAAGAATATCTAGAAGATATCCATCAAGAATTATTCAATCATTTGGAACCAAAACTCACTGAAGATGTCAAGGTTACAGTCTGGAGATCGACTGGGAAAAAAACATTGGGAAAGTGTTTGTCCTTGTGATGGAGAAGATAGACTCAGAGGAATGTCAAGAATCGCCATTGCAGAAGCTTGGTGTAGGGGATAGAGAGGACAAGTTGACATGGACATCTAGCTCAGCCAACCACATGGACTCCATTAATAAAGTGCCTACTCGAAGAAGGAAAAACAATAGTGATGGAGTTAATTCTTATAAAATGGTTGTCATGGAAGCGTTAGAGAGGAAAGATTGAATTTGAATTCTCCCAGAATTTCCAACTTGGGAGATACAATAGACAAGGGTAAAAGCATTTTAATGGCCCCGTTCATTCACTCCACATCCGGGAATCAAGCTAACCAGGAAGGTAATGGGCCTAGCAATTAATTCTATGGCATGTATGGTCGGCCATCCAAGGAAGGTATTGAATGGGAATCCGGTGAGAATATCTCACCCTAAGGAAGCTAATTACGATAAAGGGGATTTCACATCAGGAAAAATGGCCATAATTAAATACACCATGGAGAGAATCAAGGAAATAGTCGATCATGGAAGATGAGAAACAACTGGAATTAAATCACACAATTTTAGAGCTAGATAAGGCAACTAAAAATGAGGAGATAAGCTCTAAAGGAAACGGGCACAACTCAGCTTCTCATGATGTCATCATCCCTATAAATGGAAACATGGATTCGGTTATGGGAGAGAATCAAGGAGATATGCACATGACCAGGTCCAAAGATGGCAAGCACAATGTGATTATGGGAGAGAATCTTGGAGATATGCACATGACCGGTTTGGAGAATATTAAGGGAATTTAAATGGTCAATTTAAATTCAAGGCCCAAATTCAAGGAGCTATAAATGAGGTGGACCCCACAATTAAAGGAAAAATTAATTATGGAGATCACCACATCCGTACACTCCTATCATCTATTGAAGATGGTTTTAACGGAAATTTCGAAGCCCAACAAACCGAGAACACAGGCCAAGCTATCCTAAGCTTCAACTCGGTAGAACCGGTCTAACCGGTCCAATTAATCCAATCGAATTTTTTTCAATTTCAAAGATCCTTTACCAGGTCAGTTTGTTCCATCCACCTTCTTTACTAGTTAACATGTTTTGACCGCTCAATCCTTGAACCCAAATCCACTTAAAGAATAGGGGAAGATTAGGGTGAATGATTTTGAGTTCCCCTCTAAGAAAAAACCATTGAAGAAAGAAAAAAACTCAAATTCAAGCAAGAGAAAGAAGATTATCATCACAAAAAAAAAGAAAAAGAATGGAGCTACTTCAAACAATAACACTAATGTGTTGCCGGTTATCCCACAACAACCACGGGAACCATGAAGGTGTTATCTTGGAACTGCTAAGGTTTGTGTAGTGACCCGACAATTCTTACTCTCAAATCAATACTACACTCCACTCAAGCCTCAATTTCCTTCCTCTTAAAAACCAAGTGCTCCAATACTGGTTTTCAAAATGTCGTTAGATGCTTGGGGGACTTTAATCACTTCATGATCCCTTTTGTAGGATTTTCAAGAGGGTTAGACCATCTCTGAAGAGACAATGTAAAATTGTAAATCACCTACTCTTCTACCAATGTAATAATTGCAACTATTTAGAATGAAATAAATAATTCTCTTTGTTATCTTGTATGTGTATAGACACCCTAAAAAACACAAAAGAAAAAGTGTCTGGAAGGAAATTATCCATTTCGCTTCCGATGTAGACAAATCATGGTGTTGCATTGGTGATTTCAATTAAATCACAAACCCTAAAGAGAAGATTTGAGGGATGGAGCTAACAGACCAATACTCTCAAGATTTTAGAGAATTGATTGATTCATGAAGCCTCATTGACCTGGCTATTTGGGCCAAGCATATACTTGGTCAAACAAAAGGTGAATACAATTCAACATCAGAGAACAGCTTGATAGAGTGTTAGCTAATTGCAACTGGAGACTAGAGTACCCAGATGCATCTATACTACACCTGTCAATGATCAATAGTGACCAAGCACCAATAATCCTCAATCTAGAGAGAATCACAAGGAAAATGCGACCTTTATTTAGAGTTGAAGTGATGTGGTTCAAAGATGATTCTTTCAAGACTCTGGTGGAACAAGTGTGGAACAAAGATCTTGAGTAAGATTTGGTAAGAAAAATCAAACACTTCAAAGATGACATCAAACAGTGGAGTAAGCAAAACTTTAGTAGAACCCAGTTGGAGATACAAAAGATAAAGAAAGAGCTCACAACTATCCAGATGGCAACACCTGACAACGACAATATTGCAAAAGAAAAGATATCACTCGAAAGGCTCAATGAATTACTCAAAAGAGAAGAAATATATTGGATGCAGAGATCCAGGGTCTCATGGATTAGGGGAGGGGATAGAAACACAATGTTCTTCCACATCTCTACACTTAATGATAGAAGAAAGAATAGAATCACTTCAATTAGAACCCCATCTAGTGATTTCTCCTATGAGGGGAAAGAAATCATTAGAACATTCACACAATATTTTTTCACCATATTCTCATCCAATCATCCCATCCCCATGGACTAGGATCTCACACTCACTGACAAGCCAATTACAAATGAGGAAAATGAACAGTTTGAAGCTACCCCCTAGACATGGAAGAAATCAAGGAGGTGCTCTTTTCCATCGGTCCACTCAAAGCACTTGGACCAAATGGAATTCCTATTATGCTCTACCAGAAGTTATGGGACATCACAAGTAAGGATCTAACCTTAGTGGTTCAACATGCCTTTAGAAGTAGCCACATCCCTGAGGAGATCAACAAGACTCACATTATGCTTATCCCAAAAAAGACGCAACAAAAACTCTAGCTAATTACAGACCAATATCACTTTGCAATGTCATGTACAAATTGATTGCCAAAATCATTGCAAGACGTATCAGGCCCTTTCTAGACAGACTAATTTCATAAGACCAAGGAGCTTTTATCCCTAGGTGGCAGATCACAAACAACATTATGATTACTAAGGAAATTCTTCATTTTATGAAATCTATGAGGGAAAAAATTGATGGGTTTGTATTAAAGCTAGATATGGAAAAGGCATATGATAGGCTGGAATGGGACTTCATCAATATAATCCTAAAAAGGTTTGTCTTTCACAACAAATTCCATAATCTAATCATGTTAAGAATTAAAGGAGCAAGATTCTATATCTTTATCAATGGAAACGCATAAGGAAATATCTCCCCATCATGTGGGATTAGGTAAGGATGTCCTCTCTTTCCATACATCTTTATCATGTGTGCCAAAGTTATATCATGCTCAATTAACAAGATGATTGAGCGAGGACTTTACGAAGGATTTAGAATCAACAAGTATGCACCAAAGATTTCAAAATTAATGTTTGTTGATGATATCTTACTATTTAGGAGGACTAATATACAGGATGCTGAAAATCTCAAATCCGTCTTAGAGGATTATGAGAAGCACTTAAGGAAAAATGTGAACTATGTCAAATCATTCATTCTATTTAACAGAAATGTTAGTGAAGAAAGGAAATCAGAAATACTTAATTTTTTTATGTACAACTAATGTGAAAAAATGACAAATATTTGGACAAGTACTTGCTACAGAATGACACCAAAAAGGCCACATACAAGTTTCTACTAGAAAAGTATCAAAACAAGTTGAACGGGTGGAAAACCAAGCTTTTATCTCATGCTGGAAAAAATCATTCTAATCAAATATGTGATGTCATCCATTCCATGTTACCACATGACAACCAATCTTATCCCAAAATCTATTTGCAAAGAAATCAATAATTTGCAAATAGATTTTTGGTGGGGGAAGCTGATGGTAAAGGAAAACTCTACCTAAAAGCTTAGAGCACATTTCAAGAGGTAAAAGAAGATGGTGGACTTGGAATCAGAGAGATGGAAGCAGTCAACAATGTCTCAGTGACAAAGCTGGGCTAGAGATTCTTAAAAAATCCGGATGATAGATGGTTTAAACTGCTAAAGGTGAGATATCTCATAAAATCAAACTTCAAGGAGACAAAATAACACGACTCATTATCATCAACATGGAGAGCTATTCTTGGGAGTAGAGATCTACTCAAAGAATGTATTTGCTAGATAGTTGCGAGTGGTCACAATATCAACATCTAGGAAGATCCATGAATTCCTAACATTCATGTCTATAAAACCAGTGAGAACACCACAAGATCCAATAAAAAGAAAGTTGTCGCACACAGTGACCCTTCCATGCATAGTTGGAAGATGGATATTTTTCCAGAAATGTTTTCAACACATGTGGTGGAAGTTATAAAAAAGATTCATCTTAGCAAGGAAGACAGTAACAATAACGATAACCCAATATGAACACTCACCCCTTCAGGTAATTACTCTACCAAGTTGGCATACAAACAATACATGTGAAAAAAGGCCTCTTCATCTTCCAAAATGGAGTCCATCCCAGGAAATTATTTAAAGCATTATGACATCTAAAAAACACTTCTCCACAAATTGTCATATTCGTATGGAGATGCCTACATAATGCAATTGTGGTTCTGGGGAACCTATCCAAATTCATCAATAACATAGACCCATCATACCCCTTTTATGGAAAAAAAAAACCATAAACAATTGAACACCT
Organism: Platanus orientalis; assembly: GCA_025762735.1. Classification (NCBI taxonomy): domain Eukaryota; kingdom Viridiplantae; phylum Streptophyta; class Magnoliopsida; order Proteales; family Platanaceae; genus Platanus; species Platanus orientalis. The sequence continues at coordinate 1,865 of JAOXJP010239489.1, read as the reverse complement.
GTTCTTTAACAGCAACTTTTCACAATTAGTGTGGTTTGGCTCCCAACTGGGTCTTAGAATTTGTGAAACCAACAAATCATTCACATATTAGATAGGAGATTGGTGTGCACTACTCCCTAATACTCATGTATTCAACTTGGATGTCACACTCATATGGTTCATATGGAAAGTTAGGAATGACAAGGTCTTCAATGGACATATTAACTCAGCTACCTAAATTATCCAAAAGCATCCAGGTTGCACAATGGAGTTCTAACTGTTTCCAATAATCTCTAAGAGAATGGTTCAATTGAAGAACCATGGGTTACTTATAGCAATACCAATGTCAATCCTATCTGGTCTCCCCCTCCCCTCCCCACAAAGGCTCATCAAAATCAGTGTAGATGGAGCTACAACACCAATAGGAGCCACTGCAGCTATTGCGAGAGATCACATGGGTGCTTTTATTTAAGGCATTTCAAAAACTATAGATGAAGGAACAGTTGAGGAAGCGGAAGCATGGGGCTTCTTACTGGGGCTGCAAGTAGCTGAAAAAATTGGAGATATGGACTATATCATTGAAGGAGATTGTCAATTGATCGAATTGCTAATGGAAAATGAGGCCAAACCCCTTGAAAAATAGACAAGATCATCAAAGATTGTTGAACTCTCTTGAAACCCACAATTACAATCTCTCATGTTCCTAGAAGTTGCAACAAAATGGTACACCACTTGACCACAACTACAGCAAAAGAACACAAGAAGGGAAATTGGAAAGCTGCCTCTTTTGATGTATCCATGATATCTCTTGCCAAAGCTAAAGAATTTTTTTTTTTTTTTTATCTCTTTCTGTTTTCTAATGAAAAAAATTCAGCATTTACCAAAAAAAAAAACTCGTAAGATAGGTGGCTCCGCCACCTTGTTGCTTGGCACTGTCGGACTTTACTGCATGACCCTCGGACACATACAATTTTCTAAGCTCATTCTCATTCGTGTCAGGCCTTTATATCTCTGCCATTTAAGAAGGTGAGACCCTCTTTGTCCCTTTCCCACTTTCTTTGATTCCCATTTACAAAAACTCAAAGGTTCCCTTCAAAAAGTTCTCATCATTCATCTTCTTCCATGTTAAGAATAACCCTAATGCAGAATTATCATTAGTCTTTTTCTACTAGGACTCTATTTAGTTCATCTTTTCTTTTATGTCATTTCATTTTCGTCTAGAGAAGACGGTGGGTTGATACCAACCAAGATCAGTTCTTTAACTATTAGCATCACAAGAGAATGTCAGGATTTACAGAAGAAGATGACGGCAAGGAGATGCCAAGATCTGTTCCTTTAGTCAAGAGATCATTGGATGAGGATCAAGTCTAGTGCGAGTCACCTAACTCATCAAGTATTAGTAAACATGTTGTCATAGTAATGGATGCAATGGAGGAGTTCTCCAAGGAACCCCTTCAATGGGCTTTGGATCATATCGTTTCGACTGGTGTTACCATTACTCTCTTTGTTGTCATGATATAGCTTAATGTTCCACGTAGTATCTTCACAGCTTTCATTTCTCGAAAAGAGAAGAAAAAAAATCTTCGCAAGCTTCATTACATTGCTAATAAGTATGGGAGGCAATGTTTGACACAACCAGTGTACCCGACATGAAATAAGTGGGTTATGATTGACTGAAAACGTGTTTTAGGTCAAAGAAAGTCGACCTCCTTTGACACAATTAATAAATGGGTCAGGTTTGGGTTGATTAACATATTCCTATACCCTTAACCTGACATGACACAAATTGACCCGCCAACATGAATTAATATAGGGATGTGCTATTTACACCTCAAGTTTTTCTGAACTTACCTCACTTAAATCCTTTTTTTTTGTTTCTCCAAAAT
>JAOXJP010239478.1:0-23405 GCA_025762735.1 Platanus orientalis | reverse complement strand
GCCGAAATGAAGGACACCGTTTTGCTGTATGACCTTGTATTCTGCAGATTTGGCAATAACCCAGGTATGGCCGAGATAGGCGAATTCCTTGAGTTGTGAGTTGTCCGCTGTTTTGTGCAGTAGGATACCTGTTTGAATGGCTATTGGAGGGACGCCGTGAATGATTGTTGGTGCCTGAAGGTGCAGGTGAGCGCCATGTTGGTGGAGTCCTGGTCGTAGGATTAGCAGTGGCAGGAAACTGAAAAGGGTATGGTTTTGTGGTGATCACTGAAGCTTCAAAATTGAGCAATTTTTCATGTAGTTCCTCAAAGGTTATAGGCGTGTCTCTAGCTTGGACAACACGTGTTAGTTCTTTGTATTCATCGCCAAGTTCATCAAGTATCTTGTCTGTGAGGTCTTCTGCATCAAGTGGTGCTCCAAGAAGGGCAAGCTCATTAGCTTTTGCATTTATGGCTTATAGGAATGCTGTGACACTTTCAGAGCCTTTGGTGATCATCTTGAGTTGGCTCTTGGCCTGTTTGATGCATCCACGAGAAGGCTTAGCGTAGGTGGTGGCCAAGATAGTCCTTGCTTTGCGAGTAGTCTTGGCTTGAGCAATGAATGGTATGATAGTTTGGGAGATGGAGCCAATGATGGCATTCAAGATTAACTGGTCCTGTTGGATCCAGAGGGTGTGAGCAGGGTTTGATCTAGTTGTGTCATTTTGTGTGAGAGTGGCTGAGGGACAAGGCTTTGAGCCATCGATATAGCCTAAGAGATCATAGCCAATGAAGAGGGTGTGAAATTGCAGCTTCCAAGAGAGGTAGCTGCTGGAAGTGAGTTTTAGAGGGGTTTGGGCAGCAACATTAATGCTGATAAGGGTGTAATGGGATTCATTGGTGTTGAGAATGGAGGTTGAAGGGTTGGCCATGGCTGCTCGAGATTAAAGAAAGGAGGGGAAAGGAGAGAAAAAAAAAATATTGGAATTTGATATCTCTAGTTTTGCTCTGATACCATGATAGAATAACAAAACTGATCGATTTATTATTGACTAAACAAACGTATAAATACACCACGGAAATAACAAAGAATTGTTGAAGATCCTACACTAGGAAGCTCTATGAAAGACAGCTAAGTACATTTGAATAATACAATCTGATAAGGAGGAATAAGTCAAGTAGTTAAGAACTGAGCTGATTCTCTCTACTACCACCTCCATATTGTTTCAGCAATCCACTCTTCAAACAAAAATAATTGACTCACTACATGACTAGGAGTTTACAAGATAAGAAGTTCATAGTAAATGGATGTGAATCTAAGCATAAAGAAATATAAGTATTATTTTGGGAATCTAATTTAACACCACAGGACTAGTTAGCAACATGAAATGTCTTTGTCCTTATAGTTTTTATTCTTAAGATCTCTTTGACATGCAAACTTGGATCTTGCAATTGTGATCATGAGATAAAGTCAATAGATCACAATCAGGCTGATCATCATATCAGATTGTGGCAATCATTTGGCAACAATATTTTTAGAACATGGTCTAGAGATTGAAATGTAAATCTTGCATTTGGTATATGATCTCAAGATTTTTTACTCATATTACTATACACCAACATTTAACCTATTATGAAATATATGAAAAAACAAACATTGATTTTAAAACTTGTATTTGACTTTTTTAGCCATTCTTCGATTCATTTGGCTTTTGCTTTCCTGCTTAGGTCATCTAATCTGTTCTATTATAGAATCAATCATGTCCTCCTAAATCAGATTGTATATATTAGTCCAGTTTGTTCTTCAGTTTTCTTTTGTTGGATCTCAACCTCTCAACATGCATAAAAGGTTGACAGTGTTTCAAATGTCTTCCAAAGAGCACAATTTGTGGGCATACTTCATATTTTTGGTCCAATCTTTGTAGAACCAAGGGAGAATGATTCTTCCTTGATCCTTTGATGTGTTAGGTGATGCATTCATTTTTTTTTTTCTATCCTACATGATGATAGTTGGCCCATTCTAAACAGGAACTCATCAACTCCTAACCTTACTGTTTCCATGTTGCAGGTTTATATACCACATTTATATTTCAAAAGCCCAATCCAGATGTCAACCATTTGATTCTAACTCCCACCTTGCAAGATGGAAGTCATGTTGTAGGTCTATGCACTCGGTATTCTTTTGATGTTGCAGCAGTAATGGCAAGGGAGTGGCTGGAGACATTAGGCATCAGCAATACTAGATGATGAAAAGAATAACTATTCTATTTTAAAAAAAAGAGAGAGAAATGAACAACTATTTAGAACCACCTCTTGGCATCAATGGTGTGATGTTAACGAAGCAAAGCAAAGGGATCTTGGGTCCCAAACATACAAATTTACAATATTAGAAATGGAGAAAAGTTTAGATCCCTTATCAAGCATGGTGTTTACTACCAAAAAATGCTATCTCACACGAGGGAATATTGAAGCCAGTCAGGGTTTAAAAGTCACCCTTTGCACCTAATGCTTGTTTTCTACTAGGGAAGAATTTTATTTTTATTTTTTATTTTTAAAAATTCGTCATGTTTTATTGGATTACCAAGAATGACAAATATCCCTCCCTTAAAGAAACCCTAAACATGTAACACCATTCACTTTAACAGGAAACTTTTAAATTTACTATAGATTTGAGATTCCTACACCATTTCTCTTTATAAATTGATACACACAACGCCCTTTGTTCTTCCTTGTACTTTATTTTTTTGTTGACAATTCTTTGTTTTCCCATCTTTCTTTTTATGCAATTTATGTTGCTTTCTCTTTGATTTTTCTCTGGAAAACACCATCAGTTGAATTTGAGGAAGACGAGAGATCAAATGAAAGCAAGCTTGCTTGATGAACAGACGAATGAACAAACGAGTGTTGTTTTATGATTGTTTCATCAAAATACCAAAATGCCCCATCTTTTAACGTGTGATTTATAATCACTTAATGAATTTTCAACTTGAATCTCTATCGGAGAGATCTTGGATCACACTTTTCATTAAGAATTGAAAATGGAGAAAAATAAGATCTAAATCAAGAGATCTTGACCTAGATTTCATATCCAATGAAAGGAATTTGGATCAGATCACAATCGTACAGTCGATAGTGAGAAGAGATTGCATGCCAAAGACAGCCTTAGAGATAATAATTTGCAAGGAACTTGCAACTTTACTAGTCACACATAAGAAAAGTCCCTTCATATGATTTCGCCAATGCTCAATGTTGACAAGGAGAAAACACTGAGGAGCATTTTCACGCTCAATAGATGCAAAACATTGTTTTGAAAATGGGCGGGATTGTCTAGTCAAATAAGCTAACTAGTCTTCACAATCTAATTTTATAGTTGGATTGAATAGAAAGGCCGACCGGTTTGTTTGTCTCATGATGAGGCAGACTGATGGACCTGCAATAGTCATTATGGCCCATAGTCGAAACATAGTAGGGTGTATGTTGCTCGTATCTCAATAGAGGCAAAGAGATCTAGAACTTACAAAGTGGTTGTGTGGCTTTCACATGAAAGCAAGGCTTGGGCATTGAAGCTAGTATATCAATGAAAATTAGTAGTCATGAGGAGACTGTAGGCTTGGTTGGTTTTGAGAATTGAAAATTCGTAATTCTAAAAAAGAATAGTATGAATTTATGAGGGGGTAAACGTTTCGATCCCTTTAGTGGTAGGTCAAATGCTTAAGATCCATCTTAAGGGCAGGTTTATTCCCAACCCAACGCGATGGGCTTTCCTTGGTGGCATTGAGAATGGGCTATAGGCCGTTAAGGGAGGCTTATGGTCTCCTTGGAGGATTGGGGTGCCTCTAAGGATGCCTAGACCTCATGGAAGTGATATTGAGCGTCTATCTTCGGCCAAGGCTAAGGTCAGTATTGGCAATCAGTACACGATATGCAACAGTGGCATTGCTTAGTTGATTGGGCTATCCTAGGGTTAGCGTTCTTATTATACTCATTGTAATAGTTTGATGGTGGAGCTGGTAAAACTCTATGCCTACTCGAGATGCAATTTGATGGCTAATCGTAGCTGGCGGTTTCAGTTGTGAGCTTACAAGAGTATAATTTGGAGCTGGTTGGTAAGCCTCGTACACGGGAAATGAGTGGGATAAGGATCAAAATGCAATGCAATCGAGGACTTTATGAGTTAGGTAGGATTTCATAACATACAAGGACTGAAGGGAGTGGTGGGAAACTTAAAGAGTAAAGAGAATCCTGTGGGCATGGGTAGTGTTAGGCTTGCTATAAAGTGTTAGAAAGGTGAATGGCCATGACAACTAAACCGGGTGACTAAGCTTGACCCAAACAAACCTATTTCAACTTTTTATCGGGTTTATCTGGTCAGCATAATAATCTGATGGGATTGCCCCAACCCTATTGGAAAACCACACACCTTTCCCTTTTTATGTGCATATCGAAAGCTAACAAATCCAAACAATCGTTCAACAAAATATAACAGTAAAGCAACAAGAAACAATAACAAACACAATAAACACACCCCAAAGCCAATTCTGGTGGGGTAAAAAAAAATGAAAACAAAATAAACTGGGTCAAATGGAAAACAATCAGGAAAAATAAAGGTGAAAGGGGAATAGGATTTAGAGATTTACATGCATTTAATAAGACACTACTAGCAAAACAAGCATGGAGAATATTAATGAACCCAGACACCTTATGGGCAAAAACATTAAAATCTATTTATTTTCTAAATAAAAATTTTTTGGTAGCCAAAAATAAAAGTAATAGCTTTTGGTTATGGAAAAGTTTAATGAAATGAAGAGATTTATTAAGAAAAGGAATATGTTGGAAACTAGGAAAAGTTGGGAACTAGGAAAAGGAGAAAAAATTGACTTTTGGAATGATCCCAACATTAACAAACTTTAAAATCACAAGTCACAAATCAGAAGTATGTAATATAAAATTTGTCAAAGATGCTATTGACCAAGCTACAAAAGAATGGAAAGAAGAATTATCACAAAACTTTATAACAACAAATGAAATAATTTTTTAAAAAAAATGAAAACCAGTATGAAGATAAGATAAGGTGGTAGTACGAAAAAAAATGTAATTACTCAGTAAAATCCAGATATCATGTAAAAATAAATAACCAAGAGGAGGAAATAAATGAAACTTTAAGAAGTAAAAATGAAAATATTAATGAAGAAAGAAATAGCTATATAGATGACAATAATAATAATCTTAGTCCAAACTTCCAATTAATCAATGATAGCCAAACCAAAATTATAACAAATGAATTAAATGAGAATATGATTAATAATACAAACCATAAGATAGAAACAGAGCCGAATAGAAATACAAACCACAATAGTGAAGTTAACCAAAGTAGTAGAATAAATACCCAAAGAAAATTCCCATGGAACAAATTATGAAATTTAAAAATCCCACAGAAGATAAAACATTTTATGTGGAAAGCATGCAATGAAGCCCTACTTGAAAGGTCCCGAATTGTGTGAGAACCAATTTTATGAGAACAGTGTGAGAATGGCCGAGAGGACGACACGTTGCTGGTGATTTCAAAAGGCGTGCAGAGGATAAACTCATGGTTTTCAAAACCACGGTTAAACAAAGTTGGGCCTTCTCTTCTCTCACTTCGACAACAAAACCCCAAATCCAAAAAAAACTGTAACCCTACGTCCAGCCCGGTGCTCCCTCATTAACGAAACCCGCCTCCGTTTGCCAATCGCCGATCGTTTTTGTCGGTCACCGCTTGAGAAAACTCAGGGTGTTTCTGCTGTCTTCGTTTTATTTGCACATTGTCCTGCACTCCTGATTTTTAAAATTTAAATACCTTTGTAATCTGTAAGCAATTTCCAGTTCTTCATTCACTCACCCCCTCTATAATCTGTAAACCTATAAACGTCTCTCTATCTTTTAAAGCCTGATCTTATTCCCCTCCTTGTTGTATTTCGATACTTGGAAATGGTGGCATTGAGTTTTCGAAGCATCATTTATATGTTTCTTTGGGTTCTTGTTGAAGAAACTTGCTTTTGTTTTTTTTCTAAGGCAAATTTTTTATAGTAAATTTATGTCTTTGTGTGTATTTTTCTAGGTTTTTTTTTTTTTGAATTTTGTTGGCTTCCTCTATGTGTTCATCTTTTCCCATGGTTTTGTATGGTTTTTATTTTTGCAGGTTTATGTTGTTTGCATGGGAAGTAGAACTAGTGATGACGATTTTGAGGCAAAGCCACCAAATGCTAAGTATTGTTCATGAGGAAGGTCAGTAATGGTGGATGAATTGTGCAAATTTTTTGTTTGTCTATTTGTTTATTTGTTTCCTTGAACTGTATTTACTACAGCCTTGAAAAATCCCAAGCCTCTCATGTTTATAGTTACAGGCATGCTTTTAGAGGATTTGCTGCAAAGTTGGTTATTATATTAATCATTTTCTTTTTCATTATTAAACTTTCATTTAAAATTTAAGTATGCCTCGGGTTATATTTAATATATACAGGGATGCCTGGTGTGGTTACTGTCTTTCCAAATTTGAAGAGAAAGCTACATACTACTCATTCTTGGGATTTTATGGGTCTTAAACCCGACAAAGAAATGGAAATTCCAGGCTACTCCACCAAGAACCAAGAAAATGTCATCATAGGTTTGATTGATACATGTATAGAATCTCCTCAGGGAGATTGCTTTAATGATGTTATCTCAGTGGGGTCGTTCCATGCTGCTAGTCATCAATTATAGTGCCCAATCTCAGAGGCAGTTACTCGGTGACTCAGGCTGTGACGAATGTGGAAAAAATACAATAGTGTATTCTCCAACTGGAATCAATGTCATTATTGCTCCAATTCTTCTGCTCTTTAACAACTATGGTCAGCAAATTAATTTCACTATGAATTTCAAAGTGGTTGCTCCATGGGTTATGTATTCGGATATTTGTCATGGAGGACGAGGCAGTTTCGAGTGAATAGCCCCTTGGTGGTCCGGGTTGCATCTTCTAACTTAGGGCTGATGAGATAAGTAAGTTTAACATATTCGAATACAGTATACAGATTATGAGCTTTAAGATCCTTGACAGATATAGATAAGATGCTATTGAAGAACTTTAGGGGAGGTGAATTCTACTTATACATACACTTTAGCCAGCAGGGAACTTCTTAAGGGATACTGCACCTGATCAAATGATTAGATCTTTAATTGTCTTTGAACAACCTGAAGAGAATAAAAGAGCTTCTTTTTTTTTGGGTAATTTACAAGAGCTATTTTTTGTATTAGTTCTTCTATATCTTTCTTTTATTTAAAATAAAGTCATTTTTTTTTTTTTTTTGTAAACTTAAGATTGACGAAAGGGAATCCAAAATTTTTCTGAGCCACATTGTATTCATAAACTTCTTTCCTGTGCCTTGGTTCAAAATACTCACCTTCGGTGATGATGACACACCATCTAAGGGATACTCATATCTTCTGTAGTATTTCTAATATCCTTCAGCCTTGAATTAGTTCTGCTATGTCTTTTTTATTTTTTTTGGGAAGTTAACAAAATACTAGATTATGATGAAGTACTTAAATGTTTTGTAACCACAAACTCTTTGAGGACTATGTTGTATCGTTCGTTTTTGAATAAAAATATTTGATACTAATAAGTTCTTTCAGAATTCAAAAATGGTGGTTGTGGCTGATCAAGAGGAGATACACAACCAAACTACAACTATCATTGAAGACCATGGTACATAGTAATCAGCTCTAAATGATAATCTTGATGGAAGCTTTAAGTACTTGAAAAGGTCCTTCTTCATGCAAAAAGTAAGACCTTGTGCAGCACATAGAGCCACTTTCATTGCACTAATGAGCAATTTACAGAGCTGGGGATGATATCAATATTTAACCCCTGAAACTAAGCCTATATGCCAACATTAATCTGATTTTAGGTTTGCAACCATTCTATATGTGGGACTATTTGCCTTAGGATTGATTGGTGCTTACTGTTACAAGTAAGAGCTGATGTTTTGTACTTGTAAAATAACTCAAACACAAGCTAACCTAGACCAAATTTGATTGAGCACAACTCAAACCTGAATTGAAACGTAGCTTAGGTTGGTTAAGTCAAAGGTCAGTTTGAGTTGCCCTCTTACACTTATGGTTAGATCACATAAAGCAAGTAAAGTTCTCCTTGCTACTTCAATTTAAAAAAAAAAAAAAAAAAGAGCAAAGGTTTTGATTACACCATGTATGTAGTATGTACTTCAATAAAAAAAAAGGGACTATACATGAATGATAAAACATAAGTTCTCCTTGCTATTGGTAGGCTCTTTCGTTAAGTAAACTCCTTGTTGCTGATAGACTTCCATTGAGTATTGATTTCATGTTGCTCTCATCGGCCAGTAGAGGGAATTAAATAACTACATCTACTCTCTTCAATTGTGACTGAAAGAATAACTACAAACTTGTCATCATATCTGATGATATGTTTCGGTTTTTTAGTTTTTTGATGACTGAAAGAATCTGCAAAGTCAATATACACACAAAGACATCAATTTACTGTAAAAAATTCACTTTGAAGAAAAACAAAAGCAAGTTTCCGCAATAAGAACCCAAAGAAACATACGATGCTTCTAAAACTCAATGTCACAATTTCCAAGTATCGAAATACCTTTTGTCAAAGAAAAAAAAAGTATTGAAATACCAAACGAGGAGGGGAATAAGATTGGGCTTTAAAAGAGAGAGAGAGGTTTACAAGTTTATAGAGGTATTTAAATTACAAAGGGGGAGAGAGAATGAAGAATTGGAGATTGCTTACAGATTATAGAGGTATTTAAATTTTAAAAAGCAAGAAAATGCGTGAATAAAATGCAGACGACATAAACACATTTATCAGGCGACGACTAGCAAGCAAAGGTAGGTTTCGTTCATGGGGAGCATCAGACTGGATGCGGGGTTAGGGTTTTTTATTTTATTTGGGGGTTTTGTTGTCGAGGTGAGAGAAGAGGTGGGGCTCACTTTGTCTAACAGTGGTTTTGAAAACCATGGGTTTATCCTTTGCATGCCTTTCGAAATCACCAGCGACATGTCACTCTCCAGTGTTCCTACACGGTTCTCATGTATTTCATTTGTACATAATTTGGGGCCCTTTTTTATCTCAAACCCACCAAATGATCTCTCTTGGTACTCTATCATATGCCTTTTCTAGGTCAATAAAGACCATGTGAAGATCTTTCTTCTTTTCTTTATACTATTACATCAACAGTAGAAGCAGGAAAATAACTACAGTTGTTGATCTCCCAGGCATAAATCCAAATTGATTTTTAGCAAGGTTAAAAATGTTAGTATCGATGGACATATCGGTAAGGCCAAAATAAGACATCAAAAATGTCGAAAATATCGGAAAGAAATATTATAAAAAATCATGGAAACTTAGAAAACATATTCTAATCTAACTACATATGCATACGGGATCAAATAGATTCATTAAGAATGATAGCTTATTTTAGTACACTTATATTTTAATATTCTTTAAAAATACACATGTATACATAATGGTTGACAAACATATTATAATCTAACCGTATAAACAAAGGAAACAAGTAAATTCTCTTCATTTTTTTCTTCATTCTCTTCTCCTTCTTTTCCCTCTTTTTACTTTCTTTGGAATTTATCGTTTTTTATATTATTTTTATCATAACAATACAATGTCGACGTTAGGCAATAATACACTGTAAAAGGGGAATATTCGCTCAACACATTGACATTGTACATTAGGTCGACTAAAAATGAATTCTTATAATGTAATTAATGATTCGTGTCGGTATAGGAATATGTCGTATCGGTCCTGGTAGACATGGACATATGTCGAGAGACATAAGACATTTCGAGACATTTGATACCATGATTTTCAGACACTCTAGTTTCACGTCTTAGACAATGTTCAATCACTCTCTCCCATAGTTTCATTGTATGGTTGATAAGCTTGATCCTATGATAATTGGAGCAATTTTGAATATCCCCCTTGTTCTTGTATATAGGGACCACAATACTTTTCCTCCATTCATCCGGCATTTTTAGTTCTAATGATCTTGTTAAAAAGTTTAGTTAACCATGATAAACCATTGTCTCCCATGGGATACCGTCTGGTCTTAATGCCTTTTCTATCTTAATTTTTTTCTAAGCCTCTTTAACTTCTATCACTTTAATCCTACGAAGATATCTATGATTTCTAATTGCCTTCACTCTACCGATTCCTAAACCAACATTCCCTACATAATCCTCATTTAATAATTTTTGAAAATAGCACATCCACCTTTCTTTAATCTCTTCGTCTTTCACTAAGACTCTTTGATCCCCACGTTTAATGCTTCTAACATGGTCTAGGTATCTACATTTCTTATCCATTATTCTCGCAGGTTTATATACACTCATCTCACCCTCCCTAGTACCTAACTTATGATAAAGGTCATCATATGCCTTGAATTTTGCATCACTTACAGCTTTCCTAGCTTCTTTTTTAGCATTTTTATATCTTTCTAGGTCTTCTATATTTTTAGTATTTTGTCAATTCTTATAACAATATCTTTTATCTCATTCATGTTTAAATGGTTTAAGTGGGTTTTTATAGCCGATTCTCAACCAAACGCCAACCCTCCTCCTTTATCCGTGCTTGGGACCGGCAATGTCTGAAGATACAACCATTGGTGGAGTTATTTAATATATCAAATAACTTATTATTTTATTTGGGGTTCACACTTCTAGAGATTTAATATTCATGAGTTTGTTAATTAAAACTTCTTTAATATGAGGGAAGGAGAAGACTTCAAATTAAGGTTTCATGAATAGACATTAAATATTCATAAAAGAAGTATGTATTTCATTAATCCTTTTAGGTATGATCAAAATTAAAAGGAAAGATACATACATTTAGATGATTCTGCAAATCAAGAATTTCTCATACAAGACATGAACTATGTTGCTGGAGACATTATTGTACTTGGTTGTTTGACTGGATCTGTTTATTACAAGATGCTTTAATCTTCAAAGCCTGATCATGGAGAACTTTAAGATTTTGAGACTTCTGGCCATAGTTAATTATCAAAGATTGAAAAAATATCCCTACAACATGTGTAGGGTCTTCTATTTATAGGGGAAGCTTAGAGATAGCAGAGTCCATCTAGAAGTCTTCTCGTGCTCCTTATCTTTCCCTTCTCTTTGTAGTCAATTTATATCGATAACCACTTGTGTTTTATCCATAATTTTATAGTTCTCCCATGAGCAAAATTAGAAGACCATGAGTAAAATATTATGTTGATGATTTTTTAATTTGTCTACCACAAGTAGATTACAAAGGTCATGATTGTAGTTAGATTCTAATCTTGGATATGTTCAAGATAAACTTTAAGTAGTGGATTCTATCCCACAATCTTGATCTTTATCTATATCCAAAAAAAAAAAAATTGGTATCTAAAGAGCTTGAGTATTTGATTTGGACTCTGCTTCTTCAAGGGTCTTCTTTCAGTATTGGACATGTGTCATTTACTTGAGAAGTGTAAAATGAAATATGTCACTATCTAGACACATATTTGTCAGCTTGTTGTATTTTACTCGCAAGTGATATTTCCTTTTCTTACACAAGCATTCCGGACACATTTCACGATTTGACATTTTTCTCCTATAGGGCTTATAGACATTTTACTTGTATGAGTATTTTTTCCTTACATCACTTTTAAGAGCATTTTACTCACCTGTTTTTTGTTCATATTAGCAACTTTGCTCATGCAAATTGTTTGCCATGCGTCATGATCTAGGTGGTTTCACTTATATGAGTGTTTTCTTTAAACAAATTGATAGGTGTCATAGTTGTCACCGCCCTTGTTGGCATGTGAAAAATTGTGAAAGTATAAAATTACCCTTATTGCAAAGAGTGAATAGTTCTTCATAAAAGAGGCTTAAAATCAAGGAATCGCAAAAATGTTAGTTCACGATGGATGAACAGTGCATCGCAAAGACACATGGCTCGCGATAAAAGATGGTTCATGATTGATCATACTGCACATGAAATAATGACATCATGAAGAGCTCTCTTCGGGATAGATGAACAGTGCTTAGCGAAGACAACGATATCATGAGGAACAGTACCAAAATCACAAAATTGCTATTTTAGAAAGCATAAATCTTGATGAATCATGAAAATAGTGATTTTAGACAAAAAATACCGAGAAATAAAATAGAAAGAGTCCCATTCATATAGGACTTACCAATCCATATAGATCTTGAAATATGTGTAATATTCATTCCAAATAAGAATCCTACTTCAAATAGAACTCCATTATATTTGCAAAATCCTATACATCAAAGGATTAGATAGAGTTAAAGTTGGAGTCTCACACGGTTAAGAAATTGTACAAGCATGAAAAATCTCTTCAACAACTAATCAAGCATTACCACATCATCAAGTCTCCCATGTAGACAAGAAGTGCAATCTAGAAACAAGGCACCAAACATGTAGCAAAGTCCTAGAATAACTCAAGCTGCAAACATTTATAAAACCCTAAAGTTCATACCTTCCATAAGCTTTAACCATTCAATTGTTTAGCTCTCATGTTTTGGTATTCCCCCCACATTCAAAGGTCTTAATCTCTCTCACTCTCTTGCATATGGTTTGATTATCTTCTTCCTTAAGGCCACTTCAAGTTCACACCTATCATCTCTAACTGCAAGCATGTCCATATTACCTCTGTACAGCTCCATAGAGAAGACATATGCTCAAGGATTTAAAGCTACTGCCAAGGCTAGGTAAGAATGAGAAGAATTGTAAAGAGAAGTGAAGAGAAGAGAACAACATACGTTCTTGTATATTATATTCCATATCATATCAATAAAGCTTCATATATTTTATGCATTCTATTTTATGAGTCATGCAACGAGTTAGGAAATCAGAGGTTAGCTTACTAAAAGCTGTAATTAACAAGCCTCTCTTTAAAGATTTTAAATGATTTTCCCCCACATAAAATAAATAATAAACCAACCCTCTAAAGGTTGAGTAATTTGATACACTTTGATTTTCAAGCTTCTGTTGGAAAGCAATGAAATTTGGTATTACAACCCTCATCATGAACTTTGTATCAAACTTATATCAAATCAATATTCCATTAAGATAACGATTTAGTGCATCACATGAGTACTTTTCACTCGTATGAAAAAATATATGTCAACAATGTGCGATGTTTTTATTGTAATGAATATGACTACATTAAAAGGGATTAACTAAAATGTGTTGATAGAAAGAAAAGTGGTAGTCTCAATACAGCATTGTCAGAGGAACATGAGGGTTCACATAGTCTCCAAAGGTATGGACAATTTTCTCATGATGAATGGATGTTATGTAACACCCCGTAATGCTCATGAAGGGGAAAATGTAAATTTATCTATCTGGGGGTAAAAAAAAACTTTAAACAAACCTTATAAATACCATAAAAGTGTTCTGGAAGCCATTAAATTGACCTAGAAGGAAACCGAGTTAAGCCATGAACTTGTTAAGTTCCGGAGTTAGCCCAAATGTATTTTAGGGATAACTTCATTGGAAAACTATACTAATCCCGAGCTAATTAAAGTACAAACCATACACCATTAGAAAATTCTAAGATTCTATTTTCTAACACAACAAATGATGAGTGAATCAGAATTTTATAGAGAAAGTTATGGCTATATTTCTCACGAGGGTTAAAGCTGGGAAAGACAATCTAGGAATAATGAGAGGTTGCCAAAAGGGGTAATGGGTCATGGGGGTATCTGTGAGGGGTCGGCCAAATTATGTTGTGGGTTGTGGATCATTCTCAAAATTTGAAGTTCTCAGGTTACGTAGGGTGATGGGTCACACCCCCAGGCGATAGGTCATGGGGGGCCTGCGAGGGATCACGACTCCCTATGATGGGTCGTGGTGGGGAGTTACGATGGGTCACCAATCGAGGGGATGGGTTGCCGATGCCTAGATTCTATAAAACAAGATTCTTTTCTCATTTTTTAAAGAATCTTTTTAGGAAAGGGTAATCTCATACAAAGACTACTATATAACCTCGTTGTCCTAAAATATGTTAGATTATACCTAAGGAAGGAAGAGCTAGAGAGATTAGAGAGCTTTGGGAGAGAAAGTGGGAGTTCTTCTCCAATTGAAGAATAGAGGAAAAAGAAATGAGATTCTTCCCCAAGATCTTCTTGGAAAGTATAAGAAGAAGCTTGTTGTAAGAAGAATTGTAGTTAAACATCTCTTAACATATTATTGTAAGATGAAGAAATTGATTTGAGTATAAATATAGGAAAGGATTATGATGCATGTTAACTCTTATTAGAATGATAATAGTTAATGCTAACATATAAATGGCTTAAATATTGTTATGGAATGATTTAATAGAGATTGTGGATGATTGAAAAGCATGTGTAATAGGATTATCATTGGAACTCTTATTCATGTTAAATGTGTAAGTTTATAATATTTGGAAACATAATATTAAGAAAAATCCCATGATGTCTCATTAAATAAGTTAAAAATGATTCATTGGTGTTGCATATGGATCTAGTCGTACTAGTAAATACATGGTATAAAATTGGATGCCTTTTGATGACACTAATGAAGGATTTCTTCTTTATCACTAGGTTACTGAATGTAACATGTGATAGTATATGTTTTTATGTCATAATTTAAGAACGTTTCATGTAATGAAAAGATAAAATAAGTTGGTCATGAACTAATGTGGAATGAAATAGATAAAGGATCAAGAAAACCTAAAGGGACATAAGCAAAAAGAAGGTCAAGATGTAAAGGTCCCCTTACAGTAAAAAAAAATAAGTAAAGAATGTGTCAAGATATGGTCAAAGTCCTATCATTGGGGATACAATACAATGTGCAATGTTCTATCAAGGTTCTGCCATTGGCAATACAATACAATGTGTAATATTCTATCAAAGTCCTATTACTAGGGATATAATACAATGTGAAATATTCTATCAAAGTCCTACCACTAGGGGTACAATACAATGTGAAATATTCTATCAAGGTCCTGCCATTGGGGATACAATACAATGTGTAATATTTAATCAAGGTTCTGTCACTAGGGATACAATACAATGTGAAATATTCTATCAAGGTCTTGCCATTGAGGATACAATACAATGTGTAATATTCTATCAAGGTCTTGCCATTAGAGATACAATACAATGTAAAATATTCTATCAAGGTCTTTCCATTAGGGATATAATACAATGTGCCAAAGTATAAAAAAATGTAGGAAAGTGAAACCAAGTGTAAGTAAGTGTAAAAGAAAATAAAAAAGGGTATAAGTAAGCATAAGTAAGAATAAGTAATCTTAAAAGGTCCTAGTTTTGGAAATATGAAACTATATTAAGCAAGAAGAAAAAAGTTTATAAGATATATTTAATAAATAAATCCATGATAAGAAGAAAATAAACACTTATAGGATATATAAGATAAGAGAATCTATGACAATAAAAATAAGAAAAGTTCATAGGGTATGTAAAAGAAGTAAAACCATGTTAAGTAAGAATGAAAAGTTCAAAACAAATGTCAAGAAAAGAAAGGAAAGCATATAAGATTCAAAAGTAAAGTTATAAGCTATGTAAGAAAGATGAGAATTAAGACAATGAAAAGGTAACATCTAAGCCCCATAAATAAAAAGAAGTTCATAAGTTATATAAGAAAAGAAAGTTCCATGAAAGGAAATAAAAGTACATAAGCTACTAATGAAAAGATAAGTCTTTAAAACAAGTAAGTAAAGGAAATGTCACCAAAAAAAAAAGTGACAGACGTATAATGGCCCCCTCATTGGGCTATAATTCAAGGTTATTATAATCAATGATTAGTGTTAAATGAATATTGAAAAATGTTAAGTAAATGTTAAGAAAATGACAATGAAAGATAATATATAATAAGTGAAACATGATGGACAATTAGTAAACTATGATAGGTAATAAATGAAAAATGAGAGAACTAATTGAAGTCTTGATAGATGAAAAAGGAATGAGTAACCTAGTTAATATATCTAGCGAACTAAGTAAAGAACATGTGCTATATGACAAATATTAAATGACTCAAGTAAATTAGAAAGTAAAAGATGATGACTAGTAAAGAAAAAATTAATGATATTGAATGTATAATATGGTAAGTGTCATGGAAGTAATAATGTAAATAATAAGTACTAAGGCTATAGTAGACTTGTTGAATATAAAAGTAAAATTTTATATGTCTCATTACAAAAATTATTTGTTATGATTGCCAATTTGTTTAAGAATATTTCATGTTTACCTTGAAATGCATTGTATATGTAAATTCAAAGTAAGGGCTATGCATGAGTAATGATGGGAAATGCTTATTAGGATGTACATTAAGTAGCTTTATCATGATATGTTTAAGAAATGCTACCATGTTATTGTATATTAATATTGTCATGCATATTTGCATGCACATAGAATAGAAGAATGTCATGTATAAGTTAAATCATGCGTAGATATTAAAAAAAATGTCATGTATAAATAAAATCATATATTGTTATGCATAGTTCCTATATGATGAAACGTGATGATGATTACATAAGTCATTTGATGACTAGTAAATGATGTATGTACACTAGCACATGTGTACATGCTAGAAATTGGTATGTAATCTATATGAAGATATACTTAGTATTTTTATATGGAAAGATTCGTGTTTTACTCGTCTGGTTCTATAGTAGGTTTTGTGTACCTACTTACAAACCATGGATCTCATCCATCCATACCATTTTTCCAGGTGAGGTTTAGTGCAGGTATGCTATTGGAGTGTTTAAAGATTGAAAGGAAGGTACGTGAAAAATGCTGCATTTCAGTTATTTTTAATTTACTTTAGAATTTACCTTTTTATTAGACATTATTATGGGGTTGTCTTAAGTCCAAAGTTATTATTTAAAATGCGTCGTAACAAAGTCATTCACATAAAATATAGGCATGATTAATTATTTATTTATTTAATAATAACTTTTTTTTCTATTATCACATGTATTTGTTTTTTAATATGGGTAATGATTTGATCTCATGAGATGAGATAGATGGTTCTCAGGTAACATAGTAAGATGTTAGACACATTAGAATGTATGGAGAGATCTGACAATCCAATTATTGCAGACCTGAAACTTTACAGCTATGGGTGATGCTGGACACATCACTTATAGGGCTCCTATATGTAGAGCTTCCATATGATGAAGTGATGTAATCTTATTCACTAGAGTGAGACTCTAAGTTTGCATATAGGTGCATATATTAGTGAATTAAAGGGATCCATTATGAATACACTTGGTAAAACATCACTGTCATGATAAGTGTTGTTCATATTTACAGACCCATCCTTAGACTTAAGGGGTTTGTATTTCTCTAAGTTGTCATGTTAGTTATTTTATGCTACCAACTAGTGATGCCGAATTAAAGGCTATATCATGGGTAATTTGGATATCCTACATGATACTTGAGAGGATGCAAATGCCCAACAAAGAATATACTACCCATAAATGAGAGAATATTTAGTTTAGGAAATATGTGATTTAATTAGACATGAAAATCCGACACCAGTGGTACTTCATAAAGTGTTTGTTAAATATTTTCAAAATTATATTATCATAGATATATTTACTTTTAAAAAGGATTTTATCAAATAAATGTTTTTAAATGTCCAATTGATTCATTAAGTTCATAATGATAATGTTCTAATGACCAAAGGGGTTAGATAGTGATTATTTTATCATCCTGAAGGTCATTAAGGAATATTATATAGTGGAAGGATATATTTGTGAAATATCTATAAGGAAGGGCCTCATTGTTACTTTTTAATCTTTGGGAGTTCAATTATAATATGTAACAGAGATTATTGCAAATAATGGTGTACTAATTTATAATTAATAAAAGATAAAATGTCCTTAATGCAGTTTGACTCAATAAAGGATACTAAGCCCCACAGCCTATGGATAAGGATCCCACACCCCTAGGGTTACTTTGACTTCTCAAGTACTCTATAAATAGAGGTACCCACATTTATAATGGATCCTATAAGTTTTCTAAGGTTAGAAGAAGTGTAGAGAAATATGGAGTAAGTGTGGATACTTTGGAGACCGGGTCAGATCATCATCTTATGTCCAGTTTAATCATTGAGGTATTCTTCTTAATCTTTCTTGATTAAATCCTAGTATTTCATATGGTGATCGTGGAGAATATTTGTTCATGATCTGAATTTTTATGAAAATTAATAAAAAATTAAAGTTTTTCAAAGAATTGAAACAATAGTTATGTATTTAAGATTTACAGTTTCATGTTTCAATTGTAAGGATGGAAGACTAGAGTTATAGATGATATGTGTTCATGGTTTATTTTCACTGCACCTTTAAGATTATGATGTTAGTGATATATTGTTCTTATTTCACTACGTAAGCTATGTTAAATCTATGGTTAAAGTAAAAGGCAAAAAATAATAATAATAAATTTCATATAGATCTGGTTTAGTAGTGACCTATATACATGCTTAAATAAAGTTATGAAATTTGGGGTCGTTACATGTTAGATTCAAGTTGTATCATTTATATATGCTCTAGGAAATAATATTTTGATACTTTCCAAGAGAATAAGACATGCACTATTCCTTTGAGTGTTGGGTCCATTTATGACATCATGGGTGTTAGGTTGGTGAGTATCAAGATGTTTGATGGGGTGGTTTACACTTTAGGTGGTGTAGTGTTTGGTCTAAAGATGTGAAAGAATATAATTTCACTACGTTGATAGGATTCTACGGGTTGCAAGTGTTTAGTTGCAGGTGGAGTCATAAAAATCACATATGGTTGTTTGGTCATGATGAAAAAGTGTGAAGGTATGCATCATCCAATTAGGAGTATAGGTTTGGATGGTTTTTCTTTGGCCTTGATGGGGAGCTGGAAACAGGGTCTATAAAATAGCAAGTGCTTATGTAGAGTCTCTTTTATAGCTGGACTAGAAATAGTGTTATGGGTTTTCAAGTAATAGACAATGTGATTAGAGAAAACTAGTTTAGGTCTTTTTCTAGAGTTGACTAGGTGAGTCGAGTTGGGGTAGCTACACATGTGCATTGGCCATGTTATGATGAGTCAGATGAAGTTAGGATCAAATTGATTCAATGATATATCTAGCAGTGATTTTTCAAGGCCAATGGTTGTTTGTGCAATGATTACAACTATGTTATTATTCAAGTTCGAGGTGGACATGTGTTCCAAGCATATATGGCACAGAATTCATTAAAGGACAAGTGCAAGTTTTCTCTAAGGTGGTTCTAGAATGTTGTATAAGGCGAAGTGTGGTGTACATATCATAGGTTTTGTATTTTGGTAAAGATACAATTGGAGCTAATTTTAATAAGAAATCTTTAATGTGGTTATACACATGCCGTGGTGGAGATTGTTGGTTTTGGTAAGTTTTTTATGATGCCAATATTCTGTTCACTCAGATGGTCTTCTGGTCACCCTCGATTTAGAATTGCCCTCAGATCTCACTTGCACCAAAACAACAAATGGCGTCGGTGTGGCGCCAGCCTACACCCCTCTGACGCTCAAGTCAAAGATTGAAGATCAAAAAATTCTCATATCCCCTTACTTGGTTTGATTGTCCTTACCTTCTTCTCTGGGGATTCTCATCTTAATATAGGAGTTCTCGTCATAGTCCCATGTGATTGGTCAAGAATATTCTTTGACTTAGTTAGAAGAATGTGAGTGAGTAGTACACGTGTCGAAGTCAAAATGATTATCACTCTATATCTTATAACTGTCTTTTCATCCTAATTACAGTTGACTCAGCCATTAATGTTTAGTGAATTATTAATTGGCTTAGAAATTGTAGGTGGTCAAACCTTGGTTGCCTACTCTGATGGGTCGCTTATGAATATTCTTCTATCTATCGGTCGGTCGGACATCTGTACTATTATGTTATGGATGGGTCTGTCGGTCAGTCGTAAGACTCTATCACTAATTAGCCATTCGGCACTCTATCCCTAATTAGCCATTCGGTACGCGTGACTGAGGGTTTGAACCATGGGTGGGTTACTTGAAGAATTGGTAGGCCAACTGGTTGGACCAGGGGGTTCGCCCAGTCAATTGGCTCAGTCAGCTTAGGTCGGATTCCTCATCATCATCTACCCCTCTATTCCCTTCGTCCGTTAGCTCGAGTGGACATAGGGAATCTAAAAATCTGTTTGAGTTAATTGGTATACCAACTTTTTAACTTCGTCCTCCTTGAGCTCCATGTTATTAATGACGATAAGACGTTAAGTTAGTAGCCATTTTTCCTCAAATCGTGCCTTTATCCAACGGCAAGGGAGGGTTTAGATGATCCAACGATCAGGAGTCATTTAAGGATCCTATAAATGGATGCCTTTCCCCCTTTTTGAATCTTCTACCTTCTTGTGAATATCTTCTGGTGCTGTGTTTAGGTTATTTTCTCTATTCATGCCTGCATCGTGCTTAGGGATTCATTAACTGGGAAAGTCGTCGAAAGGTATTTTCCGTTTTACCATTCTTTTCTTTGTGATTTTCCTCTCTTCTTTGACTTGCTCTAGTACTATCACTCTTCCATCAAGTCATATCCTTGCGCTTTTTTTTTTCCTTTGCATTGGTCATGTTTCCATTCACCTATCCTTAGGACTCCACCTTGGATCCTACCGGGGCTCCTTTCGGTTTTCACTTAATCCATCTTTGCTACTACCTTTATACCCAGCAGTGTCTTCCCGACCTGAGTGTTTTAGGATTCGAGTCTTCCATTTTGAGTAGTGTTTTGAACCAAATCTTAGAAGTAATAGGCCCTTCGGTTGACGTTGTATACATTCTTAGTCGGATGAGTAACTCAGTCGATTCTTTTGATTCCATCATGGTTCTTGACGAGAATCTAGTCAAAGAGGACTCACCTGCCTTGGCTCAACCCTTGGTGGTGCCTATTAGGTGGGCTCATTTTGTTGGCATGCCATATGCTACTGAGTGTGTTCTTTCAACTCTGTCGATGTCCCGATCAGAGGATTTGCATCATACCTACCAAATCCTATAGTCGGTTAATTTGAGGGTCCTTGCTTTTGATGAGTTTGCCTCTTCTTGTGTTCCAAACGAAGTTGCAATCTTTTAACAGACTTTGGAAGCTAGTCTACGATTTCCTATTCCTTTGTTTGTCCATCAACTCCTTACCCACATTCGTCCAGCTCTAGGACAAATCATGCCTAATGGGTGGAGGATTTTGATCACCTACATGGTGTTATGACCTACATGTAGTGGCGGTCAAGATCATCTCACTATCCCTAAATTTCTCTACTGCTACAAGGTGGTGGAGATGCATTCGGGGTGGTGGTATTTTACCGCTTGGGTCCCCAAGCAAACATTAATCATGGGCCTTGCAACTTCAAATAAAGTTAAAGAAAGAAAATTTTCTTCTAGTTTTCTTCTAGTCCGAGGATGAGTTGGACTCTTTCTTGTGGGAGCCACCCGTTGATCGAGTCTACACAGTCCCCAAGATATGAGGAGGTCCATGTAGAGAAGGTAACCTTCGGTTGTCATAGTTTTCCTTACTCATTTTCCATTTAGTTGGTCTAATCTTCCTTATTTTTGTAGCGTTAGCCAAACGTCCACTATCCAAAGCTCAACTTGTGAGGTTGAAGCATTTTTTTGTGCATTCGGTTTGGGATTACTCTTTGTTAGAAAATTCTGAGTCACTTTCTTCATATTTATTTGGCTCAGAAATTCCTTCATCTGGGTTGTTAGTCTTGCTAATCGGTCAGGCATCTCGGTCAACCCTTTTTCTAGTCGGTCAGGCATCTAAGTCAGCCCTTTTGCCGGTCGGTCAAGCATCTGGGTCATTTCCTTTACCGGTAGGTCATTCAGGTCATCATCCACCCATCTCAGCCATTATTTCACCTTCTTTTCATTTATTTTCTTCTGTTTTAATCACTTATTCCTCTTTGTAGATATGTCTGCATGCCATCCAAATCCTCTTTGGCGAGAGTCACCTCTAAAGCTATCGCTAGGAGCTTGCACAAGAAGCTGAAGTTCTCCCATAATCGCTCAGTAGAAAAGGATTGTCCAGAAACAGTTCATCTAGCGGTCGCTCCTTTGGTCGGCTTGCCCCCTCCTTCCTTTGTCGATCTAGAATCGGCCCTAGAGATTGATCATCCTATGTTCGATGAGTGCATCAACGACCTTCCTACTTATGTCCCAAGGGGGTCTTCTAAAGGGAAGGAGAAGTCTTCCTCTTCTTTGTTAGCTGATGAAGAAGAGGTCATTGCTCACCTCCAATCAGTTCTCTCCGACCAAGACATGGGGAGCTTCCGAGGCAATAGTACAAGTGCCTTGGCGACGAGCACCTTCTTTGACCTTAGGAAGGTAAAGTGTTTTTCCTTTCTGAATTTAGTTACTTTATTCAATTATCTATTACTGAGCATCCATTATTGCAGGTGTTGATGAAAGTGGTAGTTCTCATGAATCGTCAACTCGCCACAAACGCTTACATCGGCAAGCTTAAAAAGAAGTTGTCCAAGGTTGATTCTAAGCAGTCGGCATTGAGGAATAAGTTGGCTGAGATTGAAGAAAGGCTCAAAGGCAATAAGGCTACACTAGAGGGGGTCTGGGACCAGCTTGACGGGGAAAAAGCTGGTGTTGCTGTGCTACAAGAGTCTTTGGACAAGATGAAGTCTTGCTGAGAGGCAGAGAAAGAGTAAGTTGTCGGGGAAGCAGTTGTGGGCTACATGCAATTCGAGGCCTTCAATGATGAGACTACATAGTTTTTCATCAATGGTTTTGAGGCCCTTCATCGTTGGGCTCTGAGGGCTTATCCCGACCTCGACCTTTCTATGTTCAAAGCTGATGTTGAGTTGGACTCTGTTGCGCCCAAGCCAGACAAGGAAGTCGACGCTGAGCAAGAGAGGGATGATGCAACCTCTCGAAGATGGATTTCCCATTTCTTCTTCTTTTTTATGTGGATCGAGAGTCCTTCATTCTTCTTTTCTTGTATTTTGGCAATTATCGAATAGATTTCTCTTTTGTCTAGTCATGGTAACTCATAATACCATTTTGTGGATCGCCCATTTCATTAAGTGGTTTGTTTTAATTGAACACCTTCGAAGGATGATTTGGATGTTAGTTGTAGATCATTGTAATAGACCAAGAGTCGTTAATTGTAGAACATTGTAGTAGGCTGAGGGTCATTTTACTGGACTCAGTCCATTTTTTCAATACCTCTTGGGATTTTAGTCCCAAACCGTTGCAATAAGCCGAGGGTCATTTTCTGGCATTGCTTGGGACTTTAGTCGTAGATTGTTATAGTAGACCGAGGGTCATTTAACTGGATTTCGTCCATTTTTTTGACACTGCTCGAAACTTTAGTTGCTGATCGTTGCATTAGACCGAGGGTCGTTTT
>JAOXJP010239477.1:0-37965 GCA_025762735.1 Platanus orientalis | reverse complement strand
ACTGAATGGTGGAGGAAAACCTCTCTTTGTTGCCTGCAATGCAATTTGGTATAGATTCACTCCTTGAAGTTCTAAGAGAGAAGTTCTGTATTGTAGTTCTTTAAATCTGGTTTCCAGCAGCTTGAATATATAGAAAATGGGGAAGTTGCAACAGAGAATTGTAGGAGAATAGAATGAATGGAAGAAGAGGATAGAAGAAGGGGATGAGCTAGGGTAAACCCTAGGGGAGTTGAGGGCTGCACTAAGGAGAAGAGGGGATAGAAGGGGAGCCCACGACTGCAACCCTAGAAGAGGGGAAGGGGATAGGATGTGATGCAACACCCAAGTGACAAAACCCTATTCCAAAACTTAATTCATATTCAATTGTATTGATTCAATGGGGGTGCCTTTAAATAGGCTTACAAAACTCAAAATAATAGAAACTTGCCTAAAATTGAAACTTCTAATAACTCTTAACTTAAGGCTCAAGTATTTCCTAAACTTTAAGACTTCTAAATAACTAACTTTCCTAAAATTTAAACTACAAAAACTTGGAACTAAAGAGGGGCTGTCAACCACTTACTTATAGGGCCCACTTGTTGACTTTGGAAGCCCACAAAAGGACAAAACAGTAGCTGTCAACCAGCACACGAAACTCCACTTTGCCCTTGACTTTTAGTCTTATTACATAAAGGCCTTGCAATAATAAAAACCTAAACTACCCTTGGCGCAAAAGGCCTTATTACAAAATTGTCCCACCCACCTAAAGGACTCTAATTACCTATGTTGCACATAAAATTTGAACTTGGTCCTCTTGTGGGGTGGTACATACATCATCCTCTGTACTATGTCCGCATCAAAGTGTCACTTGCAAGGTTATCAAAAGAAAGAGTCATCTTAGATTTGTTCGGGTTTTGGAGTAATGATACTAAGGATCAGCCACTAACAAGTAATTGTTGAAAATATTGTTTTTGGTCTCTGCCCCTCCTTGGGGTTTGTGTGAATGGATTAGCAAGCTGTTGATTCACTTGTATGCTGATTAAGTTTGAATAGGTATTAAGTAATAAACTGACTTGAGTGTCCTATCAGTTATATATAATTTTTTTAACACATATCAGGGTATTCCTGAGCAAGCAGATGTTCCTCTTGCATCGCGACCTCCTGCGAATGTGCAACCTGCAAACCCTCCAGCCCAGGCTCCACAGCCGATACAGCCAGCCGCTCCTTCCAGTGGACCAAATGCAAATCCGTTAGATCTCTTCCCACAGGTAGGACTGTAAAATCTCTGGCTTTCAACTTTCTACTTTGATCATGAATCTTTGTGTGATGATGACCTCATTGTCCTGCTAAACAGGGCCTTCCCAACATGGGATCTAATGCTGGTGCAGGGTCCTTGGAATTTCTTCGCAACAGTCAACAGGTAGGTAAATTTTATTTACTCGAATCCTATAAAATTTGTTAGAGGTACCCATGCCTGGATGACATGGTTATGGCTATGGGATCTATATCAGATATGGTTCGTCTATATCGTAATCAAAAGAGCATAAAAGCATTTCAAAAGTTGAAAAATGAAGAATAATCTAATTGTTAGATAAGTATTGTAATATTTATTACATAGATTTCCAGGGTCAGCTCAAGCAAGCCTGACACTTGGGCTCATAACCTGTACCTGGTAAAATAGCTGAGAGCGTCTGGAGATTTTCTCTTGGTAACAGTTTGTTTGCGATTTGAAGGTTTTTTTTAAAATTTTTTTATTATTATCTTTGTTGCAGTTCCAAACGCTGCGAGCTATGGTGCAGGCGAACCCCCAAATCTTGCAGGTTTTCTTTTACTTCATGTGCACACACACACATACACATATATATAAAAAAAGGTCATTACCCAGTGTTGGTCCCTTGATTACGGGGTGCTGGGTGGAGTGGATGGGAAACAGATCTAACCTTTGGCTTTTTGTACAAAGTGGTTGCTCACCGGACTCAAACCCGCGTTTTCACGCTGGACAGCCCAAGCCACTACCATTGCACCAAAGCAATGACCACACACACACACACACACAACAACAACAACAACAACAACAACAACAAACAGCCTTATTCAAACTATTTGGGGTCGGCTTCACGAATCCTGTTCTGCTATTCCGCTCTATTTAGGGCATCTGCCATTAGATTATAAACTGCCATGTCTCTCCATACTACAACCCAGGTCAATTTTGGCCTTCCTTTAGTGCCTTCTAGTACCTTCAACTTGCATCGTTTCACTCCTCCTCCCTGCACCGGTCTTTGTTGCACATGACCAAACCATCTCAGTCGATTTTCCCTCATTTTATCGCCGATTGGTGCTACACCTAAGCTCCCACGAATGGATTCATTCGTAATTCTATCCTTTCTAGTCTTGCCTCTCTTCCACTGTTGACAATCCATTACCTTTTTCTTAAGATAGAACTGAGGAATCTTGGTATTGCCTCTTAAGATAAATCTAGTGAAACAAAGTGCTTCCTCAAAAGAAGCAAGAAAATGCAAGGATACAGGAATACACCCTTGGTCCAGTAAAGCTTTTGAGCCAGAGCTTGCTGGGGTGAAATGGGTTAGTGTCTATACTTAATGCTTGGTGCTTTCTTCTTTCTGACTAATAGTTAGAGAAACCTGTCTTTCTTTTCTTTTTAGCTGAATTCCGTGCTTTGAACTGACTTGAGAGGGCCCACCAGAACACAAAATGACTAGGACATACGAACAAAGGAGAATATCATTGTTTGACTCAGCTTCCTGCTATTGAGAACTCTCTTCTGGACTCTCCTTTCCAACTACTACTTTGACTAGGCTACTAGTACTAATGATCTGAATTTTGATCTGGTTTCTCTTTCTGACTACACCTTTCAGACTACTGGTATTAAGGGAGCTTACTTCCCTTTTGAGCTACCTCCATCCCTTGTTTTGCTGCTCACTACTGCTATAGTACATAGGAGATAGGACTTGGTACACTTAGTAAAGAACACCAGCAAGCTGCAAGCTATCATCAAAGGCCAGCAAACTTACCTTAGGGCTTGAAATATATATGTATATATATTCCATTTTGTATTTTTTTTGGTGTGTGTGTGATCTCTTCTTTGTTTATAGCCCATGCTTCAAGAACTGGGGAAGCAAAATCCACACCTAATGAGGCTCATTCAAGAGCATCAGGCTGACTTCCTTCGCTTGATCAATGAACCTGTTGAAGGAGCAGAGGGGTGAGATGTCTTTTTAATGTTTCTTGCATATTGTATGAATCTCTATAATTGGGAGTATGCGTTGCTAACTTGCTTTTTAATGTGGTTCAGGAACCTATTGGGGCAAATGGCTTCAGCGATGCCCCAGTCAGTGACAGTGACACCCGAGGAGCGTGAAGCCATTGAACGAGTAAGTTTGCTACATATTTTTAATGTGGTCTTAAATGTACATCTTGGTTCAATTCACCTTTGTCCATTGCAGGAAACTTTGAATATTAGTGTTTTTTGTCATATAAATTTGGTTCAAGTCTTTTAGTGATGGTTTTTAAACTTAGTCACTTATACAAGTACACCTGGTTGTCACTCTTAATGATTGATCTTGTCCATCCGCTTAATGGTAATATTTGTGTTATGCTGTCTAATTTTCTCAGCAATCCCAAATCAGTGCGACTTTCAGGATATGACCCATTTTGATGTGATATATAAGTTAAATGATTTGAACTGATGGCTTGGTCTTGCATTGGAAATATTTGGCATTGAGAATGGATCTGGACTCTGGTTTTGTGAGGTTGGGAAAGCTCAACTTAATCTGGCCCAATTATTAGCCCTAGTTGAAATGATAACCTTAAACCCAGAAAAAGATTGGGTTTTACTTGTGTTCTTCATTAAAATGCCTGGTTGGGTTGGGTTAACTGGAATCCAAGTGATCAAATGCCCCAAAAGATCTGATTTTTAAATGAGTAAGCCCGAACACCAAAAACTCTGGTGATTTGGTGGATCAGGTGAAGCATCCTTCCCCTCAGTGTCCATAGTGCGGTTCCCTACCTTCTATTGTGTTTACTTTTCATGTCTGGGAAATTGCCATCTTCATCCTTATTGAACATTGGATTTGGCTCTAAGAAGATAAATGATGTGGTCGCTTGATTGTCAAGTTGTTGTAATGGCCTTGAGTTAGTGTTGACAATGTCTTTTTTCAGCTTGAGGCAATGGGTTTTGATCGCGCAATTGTACTAGAGGTGTTCTTTGCCTGCAACAAGAATGAGGAGTTGGCTGCTAACTATCTATTAGATCACATCCATGAGTTTGAGGAGTGAGGTGAGGGAGAAACAAAAATTTCCCATGTTTTTTTCTTCTAATTTTTCTCTTTTTCCACCCCTATATTCTATCTTCTTTCTATGCTTTAAGAAGTCTGTATTGTGGAGTATTTGGAGTGGACAAGAATGGTTAGAAATGTTTTCTTCTCTTTCCTACCTTCTTATTATTATTATTATTATTATTTTTTTTTATCTTTTGGTAGAAAAGATTTCATTAAGAAACGAGAGAAGAGGAAGAACCAGATGAGTCACCTGGGAGGACCCATCTTGGGCAATCCCACAGATTTGGAGTCTCTAATCCCCCATTGCGCCATAATAAGTGCATGGCTGTTGAAAGTTCTACTTACATGCCTGATGGATAGAGTATCAAAGGAGGATGATAATTGTTTACATTCAAGGTAAATTTGACGAAGACCCCAAGGACAGGAAATAAAATTGCCATTCATTGTATCGACTTGCTTGTAAGGAGTCAGAAAGGAGGAACACCTTTGCGAAACCCTAGGTAGCGAGCTGAAGACCCAGTAAGATTGCCCTCATCTCTGCTTCAAGAGGAGATTGCCATTTGGTTTTTAGGCTCACCGAACCCAATGAGCTGCCTTTAGAGTTCACCGCCACTGCTCCCATCCCGGCTGCTGTCCTATCCATAGGGGAGGCCGTGTCAACATTTTACTGAACAAAGTCGTCCCTCAGCTGGGCATGAACAAAAATCCGTTCAGGGTCAAAAAAGGGGTCCTAGCCTGCTCACAAGGCTTCTGTATCCTTTCCAAGTCCCTGCATAATCTGTTGAAACTCCATATAGATTTAGCAGGGTTAGAGGGAGTTTCTTTAAAAATCATAGCATTTCTGTTTGCATCAAATCTCTTTGGTGGTCGTAATTAAACAGTTGGATCATTTATGCATATTAGGTAACTTGTAGGCCCTCCCCTTCACAGCAAAAACAAAACAGAACAATGAGAGAAATAGTTGGTCATGGCTGTCAAATTTGGAGAGAAGAAACTGGTCCATACCAGATTTTTATTGGCTACAATCCAAGCTTAAACATGACCCTACCAAACTGGTCATGACCATCTAGGAATCAGGCAATGCTGATAAGCCCATAGCCTCTCCAATGTGTAATTCCGTCAGACATGCTGATAAGCCCATGGCCTCTCCAATGTGTAATTTCATCAGACATGGGGTCTCATCTCCATTTTTGCCGATCTATGCAGGTGCCAGAAGGCTTATACTGGGTTTTTTCATTGGTTGCTGAACGATTTTGTATTATCAATATCCTCCACGGAAGTCTCCGCTTCAGGAAAAAATATGACACAAGAAGATTATTTACTAAAGTTTGAAGATGCACAAGAAAATCCAGGAGGTACAAGAAAATTATTTACTAAAGGGTCCCGACTCAACGAGGGTGCCCTTCCATGAAGTGTAACTTTTTAAACATTGGATTAGGCTCAGAAGGGAATTATGCAAATAGGATGTGGGGTATAGGTGTTGGGATAATTTCTTTCTGATTCTGATCTGATTTTATAAATAGGCACCTCATGTGAGCAATCCTCATTGAATCAGAATACGAGGAAAGGGGAGTGCTTCTGCCTGCGAAGCATGATAAAGTAGCATGCATGCAGCCTGTGGTTGACAATTATCCAGGTTATCGTGTTTTGGTTATGTAATATACATATTTTTATAATTCAAGAAATTCATTGAAATTAAACCTGATTACAAGTGCAGAAGCGCTAAAGTCCTCGTGAAGAACATTTTCTAATCGTTGTAATGGAATCTGTCCAAATGAGTTTTGGCGGCTAATTCCATACTTAGCTATCGTATGAACCACTTTATTTCTACTGCTAAGTGCACCGTGCAAAAATTCTAAAATGTTAAAGGGAGCAGATTTCCTGTCTAGGATGGTGGTCAGGGCACAAGGTGACTTCATCTGGAATAAAATGGGTGACAATTTGAAATTTCATCTAACCCCTACTCATTTTATTTCACGGAAAGGATGTTCTGTTCAGGATGGTGTCCATGACACTAGGGGCTGTCAAATGGAAGAAAATCCATGTTCCATATTAAAAAAATGGACAACATCTTGGACAACAAATCCTGGACAAAACATCTTTTCCTTTCATTTCATGTGAAGTCACCTGGTGCCCTCGACCCTAAATCTTGGACAGAACATCCATTTCGAATGTTAAAAGAAGCAAACGAAGTATTGTAGTCCTGTGTACACAAGACTCCTTTTCTAGGACACTCCTCCAAGACTTCTGTCATTGATTGAATTACCACCATAGAATCTTCTTCCATTATTAACTTTGTAACACCTAATGCTACTGCCATATGTAGTCCAAGTAATATGGCTTCACCCTCCGCTTGTAATGGCTTGACTCTCATTCCAGCCAACCGTTTCTTAATGGAGAAACTACCATTGAAATTCAGCTTTAAAAAGTCATCTCGTGGAGGATCTCACCCAACATTCTTTTTAACTATTTGGTTTAGTGATACTATCTCCTTTATTAATTTGCATGCATTATCCAAAATTATCAACATATTAAAATATTTCCTATCAAAAACCATAGCTTTGTAGTTTTTCTTATCAGATATACCAACAAATAATAGCAATTCAATAAGTCATGCTCTATCATTATTATTTATATTTGGTAACAGTGGTCATTTTTTCAGCCAGTCTTGAAAATTATCTACTTCAATGGGATTTATTCGCAATGCACGTAATGATGCATACCAAACTTTCTTTATCAAACAGCAAGTTCATTTACAATGACACTTCTATTAGCCACTGTTTAATTTCCTAAAACAGCCTCATTTGGAAAAATGGGAAGCGTTTAAGATCATGAAAAAGGTTGTCCATGCACCCTACTGTGACAAAAATATTACTTTGAAAGTAGTGTTATGGCACTTATCAAGACCATAGTTGTGAAAGTCGCCTTATTTACAAACTATTAATTTGTTCCAATGAATAGGAAACCGATTCTGCACAAATCAATTCATTAGGTGGTGTGAATAGAGTGAGCCAAATCTCTTGATTTAGTTGTTATAATCAATAATCCAGTACTTATCAATAGGATCACAAAACTCAATAAGGCTGTGTTTGGCAGCCACCTGTAATGAAATTATTTCATTTCAAATTCCGAAGGCATTTGTAACCATAAGGTGATGGTTCAAAATGAACTCATTCTGATTTATACTTGATAACATATATCATTTCATTTTATAAAAAACCTAAGATGACTTCATTTATAATTTTAGTTCACAAATCAGTATAAATGTGAATGAGTTCATTTTGAGCCATCCCCTTATGGCTACAAATGCCTTAGGAATTTATAATGAAATGATTATATTACAGGTGGCTGCCATACAGGCCCTAAGTAATTCACATTTTACACATTCAAAGTTTGTGAATATAACAAATTAATCATGTAACTAGGCAAGCTGAGCACCCAAATTTAATGAGTCAACGTCACGAGTTGAATGACTTGATGTAGAATTGAATCTATGTATTTGGATTCATTGGCCAACCTACAAATCACAAATTATAAATCAATATTAAACTAAATTGAGTTGTGCCTTGGCACAAATTATTCATATGTGCATTTATTTCAACAATTTTTTTATCAAGTTGTTTTGGTGGAAAAAAATTTCTCTTTTCTCACGTTGTCCTAGGTATGAATACCCCGGGTTACTAAACCAAGTTCAGTACATGTTGGAAAATTTAGGAAATTACCAGGATCGTCTCTACTCAAAAGCGCAGTCTGGAAGTCGCTTTCTTAAAGATGTTAATTGTCCCCTTTCGGTGCAACAGGGTTTCAACGATCAATCTCTACGATACAATCGAGCCCACAAAATATGCTTGTACCTTACTTGCACTGGCTTAGTACAAATAACACTACTTTAGCTCAAACAAAAGGAAAATAACTCAAAGAACTTACAAAAATTTTTCTTAAGAAAATAACCCACAATGCTTTGTTTTATCAAAATGTACAGTATGTACACTTGACACAACCATTTCATATATATCCATATAATACCGTTAGCTAGGTTTAAATTCAATATTAAAATGTGAAACCATGAAATGAAGTCGTTCAAACAGTCAATCAATCAAAATTCATTTTGAAGTTTTTAACGCATAACGGCTCCACTATTAATATAACATTAAAAGGGTTTTTTTTTTTCAAAATGCATGTGATTGTTATACCCATTAAAATAATAACATTTAAATACTTAAAGTTCTCAACAGTCCACTCTTAATATAACTTTTGAATGACCAAACGTATGAAATGGTGCACTTAATAAAATAATAATAAATCTTTGGATGTAATAATTATTCTCTTTAATAAAATAGTTTATTTTTTATTTTAAAATTTGAAATTCTAACAAATTCCCCCCAATTTCAAAATAATAAAATATAATTTGAGCATTTAAGATATGTGCATAATATGAAGGGATACAAAGATTTGAATCTTCACTTGTATCTGAAATTTCATGTACCAGAATATGTAGTGAATTATGTCTTGAACTACATATTTTATAGTATACTAAGATTCAATTACAAACACACAATCTTGTGGTGTTTTTCAAGGCTTACACGTTACGACCATGTTTATATATCCTGTTTATCAGCGCACTAGAGACAATCCACGTCCCATAGAGAGCGGCCCCACTCCCACGTTGATATCGGTGAGTTTATCTAAGGTATCACTGTAACTTGACCCTTAATCTTTAAAGATCTATAAACTCATTAAGAGTCTTATTTACTCATCCTCTACAACGTTACAGTATCAAAATTTTCATTAAGTTTATGTCATAAGAATGAGAAAGATGAACTACTCTTCATCTTACATTACTTAGTGTTTTCATATTGTAATGTCACTCAAATAATCCTAGAGGGGGGGTGAATAGGATTTCTTTAAATTAATTTTTCTATTTTTTAATTTACCTTATTGGAATTATTAATTCCTTTTACAATTTGTTCACTTAAATGAGTGTGTGCTCAAGTGTAACTACTCAAGAATGATATCTAGCATATAGAAGACAAGAGTAGTATAAGATAGAGCAAAGAGAAGACAAGCAGTCACACAATCATAAACCACAACATAAGGTTTATAGTGGTTCGACATTCAGGCCTACATCCACTCTTCTAAAGCTCACTACCGAGCTTAGGTATATTTCATTCAGGTGTTATTTCAACCTATGTCAATATACAAACCTTACTACTTGCTCACAAGCAAGCTAAGCTACAACACTCGGTGTCTCCAGCGAGTGTGCACTACCTTCGATGTCTCCGACGGAAGTAAAGCAATAGTAAATATGAATATGAATGCAAATGAATGCAAGGTCAAACAAATATTACCATAATATGGTTGATGTTGCTAGTTGCTTAATATGTGGGATGCTCCTTGTTGAGTTGATGTGCCTTAGTTATCCACAAACTCCAAGTACTTGGCTCTAGTGCTCCTTGAGCTCAGCCAAAGGTGAGTTCCACTAGAAAAAAAGGCTCACTACAACCTCTCCTTAATATTAACAATGTAGCTCAATAAGAGAAAAAAAATAGGAGAGAGAAGTGTAGAATGCTAACTACTAAAACTCATAAATCTTTAGGCAATGGAGGTTTGTACAGTGAAGAGGGATCTAAAAATAGTATGCCTCTTAGCTCTCTCAAAATAACTTGGAGTGTTGAAGGAGATCCTTTGCTATAAAGGAAAAATGTCCTTTTATATAGTTATTAGGGAGTGTTTTTGGGTCTTTAGATGAACCAAAATGGGGTTCAAAATTCAAAACACTTGCCTAAATTTTTGTGAATTTTTTTTGCCAAAATTATCCTTCAAACCGATCACACTTTTTGAAATAGGTTTGGGGTCCAAATTGATTGTGAAAAGTGCAATTGGTTTAGGATGCCAGATTTTCTCCAAATCGATTTGGCTTTTTGAAATCAGTTTGGGTTTTAGACAATTTTCCAAAACTCATATCCAAATCAGTTTGGGGTTATGGGTTTGGGCCTCGGCTGAGAGAAAAGTTGCTCAAAACTTGTTTCAAAACTAATTGTGCTTTTTGCAATCAATTTCGCTAAACCAATTATGAAAAATGCAATCAATTTTACTGTGATTTTTTTGCAATTTTTCATATGAGCAGTTTTCCTCCAGTTGTCTTATGGGCATTCATTTGGGGGCATTGTTAGGGATCCTAAACCATGTCTAGGATTGATTTTAGGCACACATTATGACATGATATGCATGGTGTATACCTTCCTTAGAGTGCCTCTTCCCAATGCTCTTTCTTGGTCTTTGATCTTTCTTGACTTCATGATTCGAACTTGTGAGCTCACATAGGACACTTACAAGACTCCTAGCACTACCCTTGCCCAACACATGCTCATGGGATTGACATACATCAACACGCCCCATGAGGCAAGACATAAGGGGGTAGGACCCATTCACTATTGAGGGTGATGAGACATCCCAAAAGTGAATAGACCCCACTCCCTTGTGTCTTGCTTCATGGGGCATCGCATAAGGGGGCGTCACAGAGGATATCGTGCCTGTATTATGTGTATATACCTATACCCTCTAGTTGGAAGTTATGATAGTGACCAGGGATAAGAAGATGAAGCGGGAAGCGCCATGACCTCTCAGTTCTGGGAGACAAGCTAGCTCAGGGAAAGGGTTTATACCCCTGATATTTGGGAAGAAAGGATAGAGGATGTAAGAAGGGAGATGGCTACCATAAAGGAAGCCATCAAGGGAAAAGCCCTGGTCACCGTCGATGAATTGGTCCAGAGGACGAACCATCCATTCACTACGGAGGTAATGGCTTGACCACTTCCCGACAAGTTCAAGCCATCTCAGATGGAAATGTTTAACGACATCAAGGACCCTCTCAACTATTTGGAGGTGTATAAGATGCATATGAACCTCTAGGCGGCCCTCGATGAAATCATGTGCTGGGCCTTTTTCACAACAATCAAAGGGTCCACCCGAGTTTGGTTCAGTCAGTTGAAGCCTATAAGTATCCCAAATTTTATAGAGTTAAGTCGACAATTTGTTGGCTACTTCATAGGTGGCCCAGATACACCAGAAGCTTGTCACATACTTGTTGAATATCAAACAAAACAAAGGCGAGTCCCTCTAGGACTACATGTCTCGGTTCAACAAAGAGATGTTGTAGGTGGATGATGTTGAGGAAAAGGTGATTGTGGCTGCTCTCATGGCAAGGTTACTGCCGTCCAAGTTCCTCTTCTCTCTCTCAAAAAATCCCTCGTTTAGCATGGTAGACCTTATGGTGAAGGCGCAACAACAACACATGAACGTTGAGAAAATCCTCAACGCTTGACGAGCACAAGATGTCGAGGCTAGCTCAAAGTCGGACAAAAAGAAAAGATAGTGGTAAGCTACGTAGGAAGAAAGAGGCAGTTGGGTGAGAGAAGGAAACGATAACCGCGAGTTTAGGCCCCGGGTCAATCTCTCCCCGAGTAAGTTCCAGGACTACACCCCCTCAACGTGCATGTAGAGTAGGTATTTCTGTACCTCAATGATGACCCGAGCATCAAGTGACCCAAAAGAATCTGGGCCCCATCGAAAAAGAGAAATTACGACAAGTATTGCTGCTTTCACCGAGATCATGGCTATGGTACAAGCGACTGCTTTAACTTGAAGGAGCAGATAGAAGCACTTATCCAATGAGGGTGGATGTAGTAATTCGTTGCGAGATGACCCTCAGTTAGGCGTGAGGACACCCATCGGGACCCTCCTATTCGGGAGGAGAGAAGGCCAGAAGGACTGATAGGAGAGATCAGGGTGCTAGCCGGTGGGTTTTTCGAGGGAGGAGAGTCCAGCTCAGCAAGAAGGTCACATGTGAGGCAAATTCGAACAGAATAAGACTGGAAAATGATGATAACAGAGAGGTTGATAAAGAATCACAAGGCAGAGCACCCCCATCACCTTCTCTACAGAAGACGTCTGAGGAGTAAGTCAACTGCATGATGATGTGCTAGTGCTGACGTTAGTCATTTTAAACTACATCACGCATCATATCCTCATTGATAATGGGAGCTTGAAAAATATTCTTCACCTCCTAACCTTCGACCATATGGGTATCAGATGGGAAAAATTTAAGCCCATTCAAATGCCCTTGGTTGGATTCACAGGTGATAGGCTGCTCCCACTCGGAATTATCGGCTTGCCAGTCACTATCGGGGCAGGTGACCAACAAGTCACCAAGGTAGTTGATTTCTTGGTGGTCGATTGCCCCTCTACCTATAATGCAGTCCTTGGAAGGCCGACTCTGAATCGACTAAGGGTAGTCACCTCGACCTATCATCTTTTGATGCTCTTCCCAACTGAGGGAGGAGTCGGGGAAGTCAGGGGGATCAGGTGGTGACTAGAGAATGCTATATGGCCTTATTTAAAGGGGACCCGCCCACAAAGGAGACCATGATAATTGACAGTCTGGAAGTTCAAGATGAAAGGACTTGAGTGGGTGGTAAAACCAGGAGGAGAACTTGAGAACATTATCCTCGACTCAACAATGCCTGACTGAGTGACCCACGTGGGTCAGACTTGCCAAAAGACTTCAAGAGGTGATTACAAAGCTTCATCATCAAGAATCAAGATGTATTTTCCTAGACGCATAAGGACATGCTAAGGACAGACCCTCGACTGGCCGTACACCAGCTAAATGTGAACCTGGCCTCAAGGTCCTTTAAGTAAAAGAAGAGAAATTTTACCCTAGAAAGAAATCAAGCCATCGCAGAGGAAGTAGAGAAACTACTAAAAGCCTACTTCATGAGGGGGTGTCCACTATCTCAACTGGTTGGCTAATGTAGTTATGATACGAAAGCCTAACGGGAAGTGGCTTGACTTCACCGACCTCAACAAAGCGTACCCCAAAGATAGCTTTCCTCTCCTAAGGATCAACACTTTGGAGAACTCGACGGC
Organism: Platanus orientalis; assembly: GCA_025762735.1. Taxonomy (NCBI): domain Eukaryota; kingdom Viridiplantae; phylum Streptophyta; class Magnoliopsida; order Proteales; family Platanaceae; genus Platanus; species Platanus orientalis. The sequence goes on along the minus strand of JAOXJP010239477.1, from coordinate 24,760 downwards.
TGACCACTAAACCCTTAGCTTCATGGATGCCTTCTAGGGGTATAACCAAATAAAAATGCACGAGGCCAACCAGGGGAAAATGGCCTTCATCACCGACCGGGGGCTTTAATGTTACAAGGTAATGCTCTTCGGGCTAAAGAACGCAGGAGCAACCTACCAAAGACTAGTCAACGAGATTTTTAAAAACCAAATTGGGAGGAACGTTAAAGTGTATGTGGATGACATGCTGGTGAAAGCCTTATAGTCAAGTAACATCTGTTGGATTTGAGAGAGATGTTCCAGACGATAAGGAAGTATTAGATGAAGCTCAATTCTGACAAATGTGCCTTTGGAGTATCTGCTGGGAAGTTCCTCAGGTTTATGGTATCCCAACAAAGATAAAGGTGAATCTAAAAAAGGTGAGAACCATAATTGACATGCAACCACTAAGGAACACAAAAAGTACAACGTCTAGCTGTGAGGGTCACTGCTTTGAGTAGATTCATATCTTGGTCCACACAAAAGTGCATTCCTTTTTTTCACTTGCTAAAAAGGGTGCTCTACTGGGATGAAGAATGCGACAAGACCTTCTAAGGGCTTAAGGACCACCTTGACTGCCTGTCATTAATCAATCAGCCAAAGCAGGGTGAGGTGCTCTACGTGTACTTATCGATATTGAAAACGATAGTCAGTTCAATATTAATCAGTGAAGAAGGCGGGATATAAGTGCTAGTATACTATACTAGTAGAGCCTTCAGGGGATAAAAGAGAGATAACAGAGGGCCGAGAAGATGGCATTCGCACTGGTTGTCACAGCTCGGTGACTGAGGCCCTATTTCTAGGCCCACACCATCTGGGTGATCAGGAACCATACTGCAAAAAACATGAGACCTTCGAGAGACTAGTCAAGTAGTTAGTAGAGCTTAGTGAGTTTGACATCGAATATCAACCCCGGGGAGATATCAAGGGTCAAGCAGTGGCAGATTTTATCACTGAATACACTCATGCATCAGGGGAGGAGTCTGAGGCATAAGAGGAACAACCTAAGAGAGAGGAAGCAAGTCAAGCAAAGTGTGTTATACATGTTGATGGATTTCCAACTAATAGCATAACCAGGGGAGGAGTTGTCTTGGTCACACCAGAGGGAAACTAGCTCGAGTATGCCATTAGGTTTGGGTTCAAGGTAACCAATAATGAGGCCGAGTACAAAGCGGTGCTCACTAGACTACACCTTGCTCATGCTCTCGAAGCCAAGGGTGAGTCGGTATCTCTTTCTCGGTGACACCCTCTATAAGAGGAGCTTCACCCTCTCCCTGCTTAGATGCCTATTCGAAGAGGAGGCCGACTATGTTCTCTAGGAAATACATGAGAGAATATGTGAGAACCACTCGAGGGGCAGGGTGATGACCCACAAATCCATTAAGGCATGATATTATTGTTGCTCCATACAAAAAGATGTAGTTCTACTTGCCCAATAGTGTGACAAGTGTTAGTGGTTCGTCAACATCTCCAAAAATCCCATAGAGGAGTTAGTCCTAATAGTTGGACCCTAACCATTTACCTAGTGGGGAATCGACATTGTTGGGCCACTTCCCCAGGAAAAATGACAGATGAGGTTCTTGGTAGTAGCCATTGACTAGTTCACTAAGTGGGTGGAGGCTGAACCCCTAGCGAAAATCACTGAGAAAAGCATCTGTGACTTCACTTAGAAGTCAATCGTTTGTCGATTCGGAATTCTCTGAGTTATCATCACCAACAATGACATGCAGTTCGACAATGCCTAGTACCAGGAATTCTGTATAGAAATCGAGATAAAAAATCATTTTTCTTCCTCGGCTCACCCCTAAGCCAACGGCCAAGTGGAGGTCCCCAACAGGACGCTTTTAGGCATAATTAAGAAAAGACTCAAGGACTCCAAAGGCCTTTGGCCCAAGGAACTACCAAGCATCCTTTGGGTATACCGCACCATAATAAGGAATCCCATAGGGGAAACACCATTCTTACTGGTGTTTAGAACCCAGAAAATGATACCGGTCGAGATTAGAATGGTCACACATAGAACAACGAACTTCGACTTAGGAAAGAACGAACAGAGCCACAGGAATAGTCTCGACTTATTGGAAGGGAAAGGGACAATGCCACACTTCGAAAGACCGCCTATAAACAAAGAATAACCAAGTATTATAATTCACAAGTTAGGATGAGGAGATTCATACTTGGGGATTTAGTGCTAAAAAAGGTGAGCCTGGTGACACAAGATCCAACAGAGTGAAAGCTGAGGCCAAACTGGTTATCGGGTAATAGGTTGTAAGAGGCCTCAGATGTACCATCTTGAGAGGATGCCGGGCAAGCCCCTACCAAGCTCATAAAATGTTGAGCATTTGAGAAAATATTATCAATGAAGTTGATGTAATGATTCAACTTTAACTAATGAAATGTTCTTACTTTGTAGAGCCAGGAAAAATTTCAGTCCCTCGTGCCTCATGCTCAGGTTACAAGACTAACCCTCATGTCACAAGCTTGACCCTAGGCCACAAGACTGGCCTGTTCTTCTAGGCACTCGTGTCTCACACTTGAGTTATAAGATTAACCCTCGGGTCACAAGATTGACCCCAGGCCACAAGACTGACCCATCCTTTCAGGCCCTCATGCCCGAGTTATAAGATTAGCCCTTGGGTTACAAAATTCACCTTCAGGTCACAAGCCAGAGGCCCAAGGCATATCGAGATGTGTGCATTACAACTAGAATCAACCCCTCGATATCAAGTAAGTATAGCTACACCTTCTCCCATATAAAAACAAAAACGAGGGCTTAAGAGTGTCTGGCAACATTGTTGAAAAAAGGCCCCGGTGTGGGGTAAGGGGCTCAAGTCCAAAAAATGTCACCAGGAACCCTTATTCACCCAAACCATGAGAGACCAGATGGGTCTTCTCTCTATTTCTTGAAAAAGTGTTTAAGGGTAGACCACCCGTTAGCCGAGATTGTATTATTCCCGAGGTGCACCTACACTTAGAAAAATTTAGTTACCATCACCTATCTCTACTCGTTGTAAGAATATTTGCCCCGAGGCATACCCATACTTAGAAAACTTTTCCATTGTCCATCCCTATTTAGTTAAAGATTATTTACCCCGAGATGCGCTCATACTTAGAAAAATTTGGTAATCATTCATACACTCTTAAGACCCCCTATCCTGACCTACCCAGATACGCACATGGAACTTGAGAAGAAATGTAATCACTAAGACACACATCCAAACTTAAAAAAATTTAAGGATAAAAATTGCAATAAGAATACAATACACAAAGACGGGGGTAAAAGAGAAATTTCATTTATATTTACAAAAAAGAAAAAAGAAAAACCAAGTAAAATACAACTACGCCTGGGGGTTGGCATCCCTTGAGGTGGCTTCTCTCGGGGTAGTAGCCCCTGTTTCCTTGACCGCTCATTCCCCTTCTTGTCCTTTGTCACCCCCTTCCTACCCATCCTTAGCCTCTTCTTCCTCCTCGTCGGGGATGAAGGCAGAGAAGTCTCAATTCGGGTAAGCCTCAACCGCTATCTCTTGGAAGTTTTCAAACCCCTCTAGGAAACATCCAACCTTGATGACTTGGAAGGCATTTAAGGCCAAGTATTTGTCAGTGGCCGCCTCAATGGCCCTCTCCCTCTCCTCCTTGGCCTAGAAGTTGGCCAGTTCCACAACCTCGGCCACCTCTTTGTTCACCATCGCCTTGAGGGTTGTGGTAAACGAGTCCTCAACAACAATACGACGACTTCTCTCTACCCCAAGTTCCTCTCTTGCCTGGGTGATCTCCCTTTCAGCAGCCCGTAAGCATGCCGTTAGATCCTCAATGTGAGCCTCATGCTCTATGACCTAGGTGGCCATGCTGGGATTAAAACACTCGGCCCATTTGATCTTATCCTTGAGGGCGCAAATCTTGGCCTTGGTACTCTCCTGGGTGGCCTTAAGCCTGCTCTTGGTTTGAGTAGGGTGATTTTGGACATCACCCCGGACCTGTTCGGTGAACTTAACCTATGGATAAAGTCTGCCATCAGAGTCACAATCTAAAAAGATAGATACAAAGAAAAGTCAGGTCAATATAGAAATAAAACAAATACAACAAAAAAGAAGAGGTTTTTTACCCTGATCGAGTAGTGCATCATATCCCGATAAAGGGCAGAAGGGTTGAGGGTCTTCCTCAAAGATTCGAGGTCCTCAGGGGGAACGCCCCCAAGAGATAGTCCCCCCCGGGACTCGACCGCCCCCTGACCCACTACCTTGGCCTCTCGGGCCTGAGCCAGAAACTTTTTGTTCGTCTTCATTGCTACATGGAAAATTTGACCCGAGGTTATAAACTAATAATAAAGAAAAAAGGAAAGAGAGAAGAAAGAAGTGGGGCAAGAAAAAAACAAAAGAAAGAAATGAATGGTGAGTTACTTGGGTCAGGGCCAAATCCACATTGGTGGAGTCGCTCGGGAGTGACCTAGTTAAGGAAGGTGTGACACGGATAGTTCACAACGTCTTGGATGAGAGCCTCCTCAAGAGATAACTCGCCTACCTCTAAAATTAACACACAAAAATAAAAATGCGTAAGACGATAGAGTAAATAAGGAGACCTAAAAAAAGAAAAAAGAACAACAAAACAAAAAAGTGGCGAATCACGACTCACCTACGGGGTTGATGGCCGATGCTCAAGCCCGGTTGAACTTTACAAGGGGGACTTCCCTCGGGGGGTATTCCCAGCCTTCTCCGGAAATAAAAAATATCGGCCCCTCCACCCACTGTTGGAGCTCGGGAACCTCGTCACCAGGGTCGTAGTTGGGTCCCGACTAACAAAATAAAACCACCCCGGCTCTTACTCCTTCGGGAAGTAGCAGTGGAAGAACTCGTTGAGAGTGAGTTGGGCTATCCCCTTAAATGTTAATTCCCATAGGATCATGCATCCTTTAGCTATCCACTAGGCATTGGGCATTAGTTGCCCTAGTGCCAGTCCAAGGTAGAATAATAGCTCCCTAAAAAATGAGGGAACCTGAAACCTAAGACCCGCCATGAGGGCCTGCTCGTACAAAGCTACACTGCCGACAGGGGTCTCGAAGGCCCAGGTGTTCCTAGGGGCAGAAAGGACAACCACCCTGGAAATGAGAAAAGTGGAATAAAAACAAGTTAGTGTTCGTACCCCCAACACGAAAGCATAGCTAGTTGCGGTGAAATATTGCTCGGGAGCAATCTCCCCCGCCACCTCTTGGGCATTGATGACGTCGACTCGGTAGCCTGCTCCATGGGGTTCTTTCGAACCTCTGACAGGTCATCAATCTCATCGACCATCTGGTCAACGGTGTCCCCGAACACCATTAGATAGAGATTTACGGGAATGGAAAAATAGGAAGAAAAAGCAAAAAGATGCTGGAAAGAAAAATGGGGATAGAAAATAAAAACACGTGAAAAGAAGTAAAACAAACTAACCAACGAAAATACACGATAGAGGACAATAAAATGAAACTATAATTAAACTATAAAGAGAAAATGGGGTACTTGGGAAGAGGACAAACTAGAAAAAAACACTGGAGATGGTGGAGAACAGATGCTCGGAGATAGGAAAGACACCAGAGATGATGAAGAAGAATAACCCAGAAGTGTAATAGGTGTTAGAATTGACAATGACCAAACGCCAGGAAATGGAAGACTTACTGAAAATCACCCAAACTAAAGATAGGAGGTGCAAAAGATAAAAAGCAGAGATATTAAAGTCCATCTTTGTTTGAGGAGAGATATTTATAGGCAAACCTGAGTATTCTTGACCCTACGTGTGTCATGCATCCATAGGTTAGCGAAATCAATCAGAGAAACGAGGCAACACGCAAATCTTGAAATCTTTAAGAGGTTCAAATATGACTGTTCGATGACATAGGGATATGAAGAGACATGATGCTTGACTCATGACTCATAATTGGTGCCAGCACACCCCCTCGGTTATCGAAGTCGATTAAATACGAGACCATCATTAGCACCTATCCCCAGTCAATGCCACCTCGGTAACTGAAATGACGTACTGGATGTGCTAAAATGAATAATAATGGTCACAAATAGTTCACATTTTTGAGCCATGTAACCCTGGACTGGAGAATGAGGGGGGCAACTGATGGGGAGGATACTGAGGCCCCCATAAACTGACCTCGATAAACCAGCTGTGTCCTGACTCTAGGGGAATCAACCCAAAGAATTCCTAAGGAGACCGACCCAGAGAACCTCTAGAGATCCTCCGACCCAAAAAATGTCGAGGCCATCAACGAGACGCTTGACTACTGGGTACTTAGACACAACCCAAAAACATCGAGTTACTTATTCAACCCCCAATACCTGACTCCCCAAGTAATTTAGAAATTGTCCTGGGATGTTGCTTGGATCACCTGACAGCAAATGACCAGTCGTAACCTTGAGGTGCCTTGTATCCGAGAATCTCCGACAGACAAAAAATATAAAGACCCCGCCTTCCTTACTTAGGGATAAGCACAACCCGGAAACCATTATCAAGAGATAATATTCTCTACAGCTGGCTTGACATACTGAAAAATGACAGAGAGAGCAGGGGGAGACTCAGTGAAGAACGTGGGGGAAAGTAACGTGCAAGATCTCATTTGATACGCCACTACTCAACCTATAAATATGGGTAATGACTTTCTCTTCAGGTATGAAACAACAGAAACCCTAATTTGGAAATCTTCTCTTCTACATCCTCCTATCATCTGACATGACCGTTGGAGAGTTAGAGGCCGGTGCCAAGCTTTTTGACTCTCTCTCGGTGCTGTGTAGGGTATATTTTGCTAAAGACCCAGGCTAGTCATGGGACCATCTAACGGGTGTAAAGGTATCCTCAGTTTGATACACCATCATAGATTATTGTTAAAGAATCTCAATTTGGCTTGGTTAGTACATAGTTGCTTCTTCTATTGCTCAACAAAAACATAGTATGGGACCAATCTCCACAATGTGAACAAATTCTAAGTAAGGTTCAATGTCAAACATAAAATTAAATCCTCAAAATGAATTTAATTGGGGAAAATGTGATACATTGAATCAATGAAAATAAATCCTTATAATTATGCCTTTGGATTACAAGGTTTTATACTCTTACCATCATTCCAAGCCAAGGGAAGCAAGAAAGAAGAAGCTAAGACTACACAAGGAATTTGCAGATTGTTTGTTTGTTTGTTTTTTTGCTAAGATTGTTTATACATCCGATGTTCAAAGGGAGCAAATATACTACCAGAGAACAACCACAATAGATTTGATAAAAAAAAAAAGAACTTACAATTCATGTGGTATATCATGTAAACTAGATCAACATAGATCATGCACTCTGTTCAGCAATGAACAATCCTATGTTCTATTCCTTACCTTTTCAGTTTATAAAATACCACAGAATAGTATAAGTGATGAGAACTTCAGAGAATATCATATCATCACAACCACACAACCTAATTTAATCTAATGTTCTTTTATTTTATCAGCGGAAGTGATGATTTGAGTGTCTGTGTTTAAAGTTCATTAAATATGATTTGAAAGCATTGGAGAGATTAAATGGTGCAAGACAGCCCAGGATGACTGCTGATTCCTGTTGATGTGGGCCCAAAGTCAGTTGCTTGTAGTGAGGAATAGACTTAGGCTATATAGAACATAATTTAAGAATACCCAAAGAATCTCAAAATTTAGGGAAAGTTAAGGGAAAGAACAAAGAAACACTCAAGAGATTTCAGAAGGATTTGAGAAGAGAAAGAAGAAGAAATATGAGAGAGAACACTGCTAGGTTAGATTTTGGAAAATTAGGGTAGCAAGTGTGAAAAGACAAAAAATACCAATGCCGGGTTGTTAGATGGGAATGAAATTTTACAAGATATTAGATGTGTATAATATAGATATGCATGCATAATTTTAGGTTAAACAGAGAAGTTTAAGTATGTAAAATTATATAAAGAATAGGCTGCAACAAAACTTTGGAAAGAAAAACCCTAAAGAACCAGGGTTTAATTAACATAAACTCAACAAAACAACAAGATTTTTAAAAGAAATTTAGGTGTTTGAATAGTCCCCTAATATAAAAAGAAAACCCTTGAATAAAAGAAAAAGAAACCTTCCTTTTAGAGGGGGTGATTTCTGTAAAAAGTTACTTAGTAATATCTTTGTTATGCATCAGGATTCTAATAGCTTTTTAGGGTAGTCTTGTACTCTTGATGATTTAGCCAAACGAATAGGGTTTAGGATTGCTATAGATGAAGATCAACATAGAAAGAAGAGTTAGAGATAGAAGGAAGAAGAAAGAAGAAGATGTTGACTTCCGGGTTGGTGTGGAGGTCAGGAATGAGAGAATACTTCTTTCGTGATGGAGGAGTTAGGTTGCGAAGAAGTATCCTTCACGATTGGTGCGTCTTTCTTGATGATAGAATGCTCGCAGTAGCTAATGGGTTGCAAAGCAATCCGTTTGCGATGGTAGTAACTCACATCAAAATTTTTATCTAACAGATGTATAGTGTTCAACCCTTTGCAGTTCAGTGTCTTCGCAATGTAGATGCCTTTGTGGTAGTCAGTGGTTTCACTAAGCTGATGCTTTCGTGATGTGGTGTTTTTGCGATTCATTTAGAGTTCATAAAATATAAGTTTTTTTATAGTTCTTCAACTTAGTGTTTCTTGATCAAATCAAATCATCCAAGGCAGATATGATGTTGTTATCACATTTCTTGAAAATAGTTGAAGCATCCCATAAAGTGCAAGGGATATAAGCTAACTTCAGGATACAATCTCCAAAGTGGTCAACAGGGTGGTACATTGTTTTTGGCTTGTGAGCGGATCAGGTGGAGTTACAATGCACAGTTTTACTATTTATGTAATTCACGAAGGTCAATAAATGAGGGTAGGTGGAGTTTCACAAAATAGGTTATGATTTGACAACACATAACGGTAGGGAGAAATGCACATTGCTCGAGATTAAAATATCTCAATAGAAGAAAGAAGAGAGATAAGAAGAAGACAGATGAACCGTGAAGATCAAGGAGTATCAAAACTTCAACATTTTTATTAATCAATCCACGTCTACTGAATACAAGTTGTGTAGGCCTATAAATTGGCTTGGAAAATAACAGAATATAAAGAACTAAATTAGCAATCATAAACCAAGTAGGACTTTACTTACCTAAGACTTTAAAAAACACAAACTTGCTAACGAAGACTTCCTATACTAAAAACTTCTCACATATAGGAGCTGTCGACCAACACTATTAGAGGATCCCACACTTGACACTTTAACCCACAAAAGAAGAAAAAAATTAGGCTGTCGACTAGTCATTAATTTTCTAATCTAACTTTAGCTTCACAGCCTCATTACACTTATACTCTCATGCATAAAAAAATCCAAACTAACATGTTTTTATGCTTGATCTACTTTAATTGCAAAACTTTGTGGACTACTCAAATACGTAGGCGATTTATTTAACATCTCTATAACCCAGTACGGGGATATCTCCATTTACAATTCTTGACTAACCTAATCACTATGTGAAATAGAAATCTAAGGTAATCAAAGATATATGTTTCCAATTGTGCATTGATTAGTAGTAAATGTTGATCCACAAAGAATGATTGATTCTGCCGATATTACCTGATAACCGTTTCTTTTTCAAGCTCAAAGCTTATTCCCGCACAGATATGACAATATAGAGGTGTGAAGATCTCTGTGGTTTGTGCTTTTGTTTCCAACTAAATTTAAGTCTCTTCATGTAATATCTATTCACCTTTCAAAGAAAAACCATCATTTATAATATCTGTCAGTCTTTATATATTTGCCTCCTATGTATTCTTTTTCTTAATTTCCATATGTTTCTATCAACTACACAACTCTAGGAGACATTTTTTCCAATTAGTTGCTTATTAATCGTAGGCTCATGCTCCGATCTGCATGGGTCTTTCTGCTAGTAAAATTAAAGTAAAGGTGGACACCCCCTTCATTTTTTTTCTTCTTGAATTTTTATAACATACCACGTGGACACCTTTCTGCTTATCCAGCTAAAGAGTATTTGATTCATGTGGATCAAGTGATAGAACTGGTTGAACGGTTTAGATCGATGAGATATTGTGACTTAACGTTTGCTGCATGCATATTATTAATATTATTTGATGATGAGGAATTTGGCCCGAGTGGTCTAAGTCAATCAATTGAGCGAACCACCCTGGCTCAACCAATTTGCTGGGTGACCCCCTTTGTTCAAACCAATGATCACGCAGATTGAGTGTCAAATTAGCGATAGGATAATACGAGTATTGGGCCGACTGGAATTCAACCGATCATTTTAGGAAGAGCACAATGAGCCTAGTAATCACACGACGTCCACAAACCATATGACAGATCGATGATTAGTAATAAAGAAACTGAGAAAAATGGACGACTGACGCTTGATCGTCCATGGTGACCGAACCAACCAAGCAGCATGATGATCGAATTGACCGAAGTGCCAGCAACACCAAACTGATTTAGTGATGGGTGTCGAACTCCATCAAGACAGAAAGGCAATTACAAGACTTAGAGTGGCCCAGGGGAACAATCAATCCAACACTGACACGTGCACCACTCACCCACATTCCTCTAACTAACTTGAGGAATATTCCTTACAAGAATCGTGCACTTGTATAGTTCTCAAATCTACCAGGCGTAACCACCTGGAGAAACCCTATATAAAGGGAGAAACCTATAAGAAAAAGGTAGACACAAATAACTTAAAATAAAAGGGAATACCGGAGAGATTTTTTAAGGTCCAATCACTAACTTGAGAGTCAGAGAGGTGTAGGCTGGCGCCACACTGATGTTATTTACTATCTTGGTGCAGGTGGGGTCCAAGAGAGGGTTCCAGATCGAGGGAGACCAGAGGACCATCTTGGTGAGTTAGGATTCGATGTCATTAGTTGGTGTTGTTTGTGGGAAATCCCAAAGTGATTTCTGGCAAGACAGAGGTTGTATGGTTGAAACTCTATCATGAACGATGAAGGCCCGCCGGAATGCTTCGTTTACCACTAACCAAGACAGGAGAGAAGCGAAAGCCAGAAGAATTGCAGCCCTGGAACAACAAATACAAAATCTCAATCAAAGCATAAAACAAGTGACGCAGTAGAACCAAGAGCTGAACCAGAGGCTCGTGATGCAGGCGGAACATCAATGCCTAGGCGATTGCAAAATGCAAGAAGCTACCCACCCCAGGGGAGAAAGCAGATAGGGAGACGAGGAAGAACAACATGGAGACAATCATGGCCCTGGGGCCTCAATATCTTAATGGACTAATGATGTTGGGGGATGAGTCGTCACTGAACAAGAACAACGAATGTAGAAGATGCAAGATCAATTGGATGCCATGATGGAAGCCATCATGGCGTGGATCCCCTCCACAGTCGAGGCCCTGGTGCTAAAGACCAACCATTCTTTCTCCCCGGTGGTCATGTCTTCCCCTCTCCCTAAGAAGTTTGGGATCCCCCAAATGGAACCCTTTGATGGAAGCCAGGACCCGTTCGACCACCTTGAAACTTACAAAACTTTGATGCTCTTGCATGATTATTCGGATGGAGTTATGTGCAGGGCCTTCCCAACTACCCTGAAAGGTTTTGCATGAAAGTAGTTTAGTAATCTTCAAACAAACAACATCAACTCCTTCTCTAAGTTAAGCCAGTCGTTTGCCAGCTACTTCATAGGAGGAAGGCGCTATCGGAGACCCGCTACTTATTTGCTCAATGTCAAGCAGTCGAAGGGAGAGTCGTTAAGAGATTACATTTCCTATTTTAACCAAGAAGTGATGCAGGTAGACGATGTTGACGAGAAGGTGGTGCTCATGGCCTTCTTAAGAGGGTTGTTACCCACGAAGTTCTTATTCTCTCTCTCTAAATCCCCTTCTAACAACATGGCTGAGTTAATGTTTTGAGCCCAAAAGCTCATGAACACAGAGGATACCATGACAACCAGAAGAGTTCAGGGAAGTGAACACCAAGAGTTGCCAAAGAGAATAAGGGACGAATGACAAAAAAATCACTGGAGGTGAGTCCAGAACGAGGGAAATTGCCAACCGAGAGGTGAGACCGAGGGAGGCACGTGCTCCAACTTAATGAACGCTAGCCTACACTCCCCTAAATTCACCTCTCGAACAAGTGTTTATGTATGTGCGGGATGACCCATCCTTAAAGTGGTCTGAGAAGCTCAAGACTCCTCCAGAAAAGAGATCCAAAGGAAATACTATTGGTTCCATCGAGACCACGGGCACAAGACAGAGGATTGTTTCAACCTAAAGGAACAAATAGAAGCACTCATCCAGCATGACAGATTAAGGCGTTTCATAGTGAGTCACTCTCAGACCCTATCGAGTATAGAAGAAGAGCCTCCGAGTGGGAAGAATCCTAAATTAGAGCCACTAGGATAGATAAAGGTCAATGGAGGGTTTGCAGGAGGTGGTGAATCAAATTCGGCTAAAAAAGCCCATGCACAGGCAATGAGAGCATCTCAAATGGAGGTTTACTTAATAGACAAACCCAAGAAGCTTCCTCGAATTGGTTAATAAGACTTCACATTCATAGAAAAAGATTCTTGCAGAGTGCAACACCCTCATGAGGACCCCTTGGTAGTTACATTGGTCATACCTAATCACCGAACCAGAAGGGTACTTATAGACAACAACGACAACTCGATAGATATCCTATACATGTCTGCCTTTAACCATATGGGAATCAGGAAAGTCAAACTCCGACCGACAATAACACCTTTGGTAGGGTTCACCGAGGATTAATTATACCCAACCTATGACAGTAGGCGTCAGCCCTTTCCAAGTAACCAAAGCAGTTGATTTCTTGGTCGTTGATTGCTCCTCTGCGTATAATGCCATTATTAGCCGACCAACACTAAACAAAATAAAAGCCATTACCTTGACCTACCACTTGCTGATGCGCTTTTTAATTGAGGAGGAGGTTGAAGAAGTTAGAGGTGACTAGATGATTGCTTGCGAGTGTTACGTTGCATCTCTGAAAGGGAAAGAGTCAAAGGAGGCCCTCATCATCAACGATATGGAAGATAGAGAAGACACTGAGCTAAAACAAACCATGCCCGTGGAGGATTTAGATGAACTAAACATTGACCCCAATAAGCTAGAACGAGTTGTCAAGTCGGGCAAAAGCTCTTGAAGGAACTAAAGCTTTGCTTGCAGGAACTCCTCATGACATACAGGGATGCCTTCGCATGGATGCTCGCAGACATGCTAGGGATTAACCCAAGAGTGATCACACACAGGCTGAATGTCGACCTATCAGCAAAATTGGTTAAACAAAAGAAAAGAACCTTTGCCACCGACAGGAATCAAATTATTGCAAAAGAGGTGGATAAACTATTAAAGGTTAGGTTCATACGGGAAATCATCTACCATAACTAGATAGAAAATGTGGTATTAGTCAAGAAGAGCAACGACAAGTGGAGGATGTGTATAGACTTCACCGACCTCAACAAGGCCTACCCCAATGATAGTTTTCCCCTCCCGAGAATTGACGCATTGGTTGACTTTACCTCTGGACATGCCCTGCTCAGTTTCATGGACGCATTCTCTGGTTATAACTAAATAGAGATGAAAAAGGGAGATCAGGAGAAAACGTCATTTATCACCGACTGATGCACGTATTGTTACAAAGTTATGGCGTTCGGGTTGAAAAACGCAGGGGTCACTTATCAAAGACTAGTGAATAGAGTGTTCAAAGCACAGATTAGGAGGAACATAGAGGTTAATGTGGATGATATGTTAGTGAAAAGTATAGAAACTGAAAAACACATAGATGACTTGGAAAAAACTCTCTACACCCTTAAAAGGTTCTAAATAACCTTGGCAAGTGTGCCTTCGGGGTGTCAGCAGGGAAGTTCCTTGTCTTCATGGTCTCTCACAGGGGAATCAAAGTGAATCTTAAGAAAGTTCGGGCTATATTGGACATGAAGCCATTGTGGACCACTAAAGAAGTACAATGACTAGTAGGAAGAGTGGACGCCCTTAACTGATTCATCTCAAGGTCCACGGATAAATGCTTTATCTTCTTTCACCTTTTAAGAAAAGGATTTGAATGGACGGAAGAGGCCCACTGATCATTTCAGGACCTCAAGGAACACCTAACACATCTACCTAGTCTTAGACGCATGACACGAGGAGAGGGCCTATACTTGTGTCTGGTGGTATCAGAAGTAGCAGTAAGCTCAGTCTTGGTCTGAGACGAGCACAATCAAACACCAGTATACTATGTCAGTAGAGCCCTCCACAGAGCAGAGTTAAGATATCTATCCTTAGAGAAGTTAACATTTCCACTCGTAACCACAACCAGAAGGCTTAGACCTTATTTCCAGGCTCATTCCATAATGGTGCTGACTAACCAACCTTTGAGAGCAATGCTGTAGAAACCAGAGGTGTCAGGAAGGATGGTTAAGTGGACCGTAGAATTTGGCAAGTTTGACATCACATACCGACCAAGGACCACTATCAAAAGGGCAAGTGCTAGCAGATTTCCTGGCAGATTTAATGCCCATAGAAGCAGATAAAAGGAACTCCCCAGAATCAGAATAGGCCCTCCATGTGGATGGATCTTCCATTACCTCGGCCATTGGGGTTGGGCTACAACTGACTACCCTAATGGGGTCAAAATTGAATATGCAATTTGACTCAGATTTAAGACGACAAACAATGAGGCAGAATACGAAGCACTGATCGTAGGTCTAAGCGTAGCAAAGGAAGCGGGGGCCGAGTGATTGGAGAGTACGAGGCCAAAGAGGATCTGATGCAAGGATACCTGACTTGGGTGAAAGAACTCATGCCTAAATTCAAAAATTTCAAGATTCAGCACATCCCCAAAAGTTAGAATGATCATGCAGACCGACTGGCTTGACTAGCATCCAACGATAAATATGTGACAAGGTGTCAATTTATGGTAAGCTACCCTATTAGACCTAGTACGGAGAATGAAATGAGCATTTACGTATGCACGAATGGGTCAGAAGACAATTGGAGGGCTCCAATAATGTAATTCCTCAAAGTAGGAGATCTCTCACCGAGTAGAGAGGAGGCCAGAAAGGTCAAACTCTGAGCCGACCGATATATGATGATAGACAACACCCTCTACATGCGAAGCTTCACCATGCCATACTTCAAATGCCTGTCACCAGCTGAAGCCGACTACGTTATAAGAGAAGTCAATGAAGGGATATGCGGAAACCATTCAGACAATCGATCACTTATCCACAAACTCATCCGAGCAGGGTACTACTGGCCAACTATGCAAACTGATTCGACAAACTTTGTTCAGAGATGTGATAGCTGCCAAAGGTTTGCCAACATTCCATGATGACTGGTAGAAGAGTTCACACCCATCATCGGACCATGGCCTTTCACCCAATGGGGAATAGACATTGTGGATCCCCTCCCCTTGGTGAAGAGACAGAGGAAATTCCTTGTCGTGGTCGTTAACTACTTCACCAAGTGGGTTGAGGCCAAGGCACAAACAATGATCACCGAAAGCAATATACAAGACTTCGTTTAGAAGTCTATCATATGCTGGTTCAGAATACCACGGGTAATAATCACAGACAACGGGAAACAATTTGACAACAAGCACTTTCGTGACTAATAGAATATACTAAAGATAATCAAGATCAGTTTGGAAGCATCGAAAGGACAGTGGGTCGATGAGATATCGGGTGTTTTGTGGGTCTATAGAATAACCCCGAGGAACCCCATAGGGGAGACGCCTTTCGTCTTAGCCTTTGGTAGCGAAGTAGTTATACCCATGGAAATTGGGATGACATGCTTGAGGACTCAGAAACCCCAGACCGAGCAGGAAGAAAGAGAGCAACGGCTGAGCTTAGATATGGTAGATGAGAAACGAGACAAATCCTCACTTCGAAGCAACATACCAGTAAAGGATGATGAAATATCATTATGCAAGGGTCCGCCCGAGGGGCTTTGACAAAGGATACCTGGTACTTTGAAAAGTGAGTACAACAACACAAATCCAGAGTGACGACAAGTAGAGACCCAACTGGGAGGGACCCTATTAAGTGATCAAATTTGTACGAAAGGCCACCTACCACCTGGAGACCATGGAAGGAAAGCATCTACCCTGACCATGGAATGTCGAGCACCTAAGAAGGTATTACTAATAAACATGTAATGGCGATTATGAAATAATGAATTTTTCTATTGTTGTGCATTCCACAAATGTTCTACAATCAAAGTTCGGTGCGGTGTCAGAAAAATGGACCAAGTCCAGTAAAACGATCCTCGATCTACAAAGACGTTCTACAATCAAAGTCTCGAGTAGGGTTGAAAAAATGGACCAAGTCCAGTAAAATGACCTTTTGGTCTATAAAGACGTTTTGCAATGAAAATCCCAAGCGGTGTTGGAAAAATGGACCAAATCCAGTAAAATGACCCTCAGTCTACAAAAACGTTCTACAATCAAAGTCCTGAGCGGTGTTGAAAAAATGGACCAAGTCTAGTAAAACGACCATCGGTCTACAAAGACATTATATAACCAAAGTCTTGAGCGGTGTCGAAAAAATGGATCAAGTCCAGTAAAATGAACATTGGTCTACAAATACGTTCTACAACCAAAGCCCCAAGTGGTGTCGAAAAAATGGACCAAGTTCAGTAAAATGACCCTTGGTTTACAAAGATGTTCTACAACTAAAATCCTAAGTGGAGACTGAAAAATGGACAAAGTCCACTAAAATGACCCTCGGATGGCGAAAGTTCTCCATGATAGACCCGAAAATGAAGTGTCAACGATCAACTAGGTTAAGCCTAATCCTACTAAGTGATTTGTAATAAGAACCACGAGCCACTTAAACAAATGAACGATCTACAAATTTATGTTGTGTCAAGTAATTATGAGAGCTACCGTGTGCAATCAAAAGGGAAAATCTATTGATTAAGAGTCGTATACAAAAAGAAGAAAGAGAAAGAACCCTTTGTCCATACATACAAAAAAGAAAAGAAAAAGAGAGAAGCCCATCCTCAAGAGGTCACATAGTCCTTCTTCAATTCCTCCTCCTCAGTTCCCTTGGTGGCCTCGGGCCCAACGGGGTCGGACTCAGCATCAGCCTTAAACATCGAAAGGTCAATGTCAGGGCACACCCATAGAATTTGGCTACGAAGGGCCTCAAAGCCACTTATAAAGTACTCTGATGTCTTATCATTGAAAGCATCAAATCATTGATAGGTGACGACTGCCTCCTAAGTAACTTTTTCTTTCTCTGCCACCCAACCAACCCTCAGCTTGTCCAAGGACCTATGCAACACAGCGACCCCAGCCTTCTCCCCTTCGAGCTGCTTTTAGACCTCCTCTAGGGTAGCCTCAGTACCCTTCAGTTTATTCTCAGCCTTGACAAGCCTTTTTGTCAATGCTGACCGGTCAGAGTCAGCCTTAGATAGCTTCCTTCGGAGCTCACCGACATAAGCGTCTGAACTGAGTTGACGACTCAAGAGAGCCACCACCTTCGTCAGCACCTACAAACAGATGGAGAGATGTTCAGTAATAGATAACTAATGATAGAAATACATATATAAATGATAAAAAGAAAAAAAGATCACCTTCCCGAGGTCAAAGAAAGTGCTCCTTGCCAGGGTGCTCGAATTGAAACCCTTGAAGCTCTCTATATCACCATCGGAGAGCATTAAGCAGAGATTGGCGATTGCCAGGTCTTCATCAATAAGTAGGGATGAAAGGGCCTTCTCCTTTCCCTTAACATAAGACCCCCCCGCATCGTATGAGGGGAGGTCAACCATACACTCATTGAATGAGGGAGCAACGTCCAATGCTGCCTCAAGGTCGACAATGGAAGAAAGAGGGACAACAACCAATGTACCAACCGTGGATGGAGCCTCGCTCGGCTTTGCCTTCTCAATCGAGCATTGGAGGGAAAACTTCAGTTGCTTGTGTGAGCAACCGATAGGGGTCTTGGGGGAAACCCTCACTAGAGAAGCCTTTGATGGCCTAGCAGACATATCTGCAAAGAAGAGCCACAAGTATCAAAAAAAAAATTTAAAAATAAATAAATAATGAAGTGTGAATGACCTAGCTAACCGACAAGCATTGCAGAGGACTCGGAAGAAGGGGGTTCAAGTTTGAGTAGATAAGAAGAAAGGGACTTGGGATTTACTAGTAGAGAGTAATCCCAGACTGAATGTGCAAAGGCATGGTCCAACCTCGTGAGCTCACCTCGGACAACGGACGCTCGGCTAAAACTACAATAACAATTCACAGAAGAAAGTTAGCCCGACCGAGTGAAAAACTGATAAGAAAAACTAAGGTAATTAGAAATTACTTGCTCTATGTGGCACCCCTAGATCTTGGAGACTGTGTGGACTCGATCGACAGGCGCCTCCCACGGGTAAGACTCCGATCCATCCCTAAAAACAATTTTTTTTCCAATATTTGAAGTTGGAAGACCGGTTATCAACACTCGGTCGATGGTCTGAGCCATGAAATACCACCACCCCAAATGTAGTTTCACTACCTTGTAACAGTAGAGGAACTCAGGGATGGTCAGATGATCCTATCCGTCACTGCATGCAAGCCATAATACCATGCACACGATTAGGATCCTCCACCCATTGGGCATAATTTGGCCTCGAGCGAGACAGAGGTGGGTTAATAGTTGATGAACGAGCAAAGGAATGGGAAAGCAAAGACCAACTTCTAGTGTTTACCGAAAGATAGAGACTTCGTTCGTGAGGTAGGCACAAGCCCACTCGTCGGAAGCAGGAACTCTCAAAATGGCTGACTTAGGTATCTAGAAGATTTGTTGCAAATCCCTAAGTTAGGACTTGGACACGGTTGAAGAGATGCCTTTAATGGCATATGGACACTGGCAAAATGAGACTACCTAACAGATTCTGAGGGTTGAGCCGAGTTAGGGGTATCCTCCCTGACCAAGTTGGCATCCAAAGCCATGATGGACTTCGAGGAATCAGATTGGGTACTCATGTGACCAAGGGCGTATATAATGCCGGCCAAAGGACAGAGGACTTCTAAAACGCCATCGAGAACACGACTCAGGAAAGAAGATTTGAACTCCAAGACACTCAAATTGGGTGGACACTGACGGGTACAGAGGTAATATCACAAGCGGGTGAAGTGAAACCCTAGTGGAGCCCCGGTAGGATCCAGGGTCAGACACTGAGAAAAGGAAGGGTGGAGGCTGAGGAGGATGACGGTCTAACTATAACGAGGAAAAAGAGAAGAAGAATGGGGAAGAACAAAGGTATGCACCCCAAAAAGGAAATGATGAGGTATCTAAGTATAAAAAAAAGAGAAAAGAGGAAAGAAGGAAGAAAGACAAATTAGATGAAGGGTAGTGAGTACCTCCCGACGAGCACTCCGACTGGCAACACAAATGCTTAAACACAACCACGAACACTGCTCCAGGAAGGCTTCGAATGCAAATGAGGGGTTTAAGAAGGCAAGGGTGCCTCTTTATAAGCTTCCCAAACGCTCACCGATTGTCAAATGATCCAAATCAACACCCATCATTATACACCCATCATTATATGAGCGTGTGATTCAAGGTGAAATGACAGTGGATGTAACGTGTTGTGTTGCCATCAATGGCATGGGTCTGGCTCAATAAAGGTAGAGTTGAAGAGCCGGTAGGCCATTCGTCTTGGGTGACCTTCCAGATTCCCAACGCCAGCTCGAGCCAGTAGACTAGGGCATGGGGGGCGGATGATGATGAAGAATTTGGCCTGAGCTGATCAACTGAGCGAACCACCTTGGCTCAAACAATTTGCCAGGTGACCCCCTTGTTCAAACCAGTGGCCATGTAGACCGAGCATCCAATCAGCGACAGGATAATACGAGTATTGGGCCGACTGGAATCCAACTGATCGTTTTATGAAGAACACGATGAGCCTAATAGTCATACGATGCCCACAAACCATATAACAGATCGAAGATTAGTAATAAGCAACCGAGAAAAATGAACGATTGATGCGTGATCATCCATGGTGACCGAGCCGACCAAGTAACATGATGATCGAGTCGACCAAAGGGCTAGCAATACCAAACTGACCGAGTGATGGGTGTCAACTGCCATCAAGACAGAAGGGCGGTTACAGGTCTTA
Source organism: Platanus orientalis (assembly GCA_025762735.1). Lineage (NCBI taxonomy): Eukaryota > Viridiplantae > Streptophyta > Magnoliopsida > Proteales > Platanaceae > Platanus > Platanus orientalis. The sequence continues at coordinate 4,620 of JAOXJP010239477.1, read as the reverse complement.
GAGTGGCGCAATGGAACAATCAATCTGACGCTGACACGTGCACCACCCACCCATGTTCCTCTAAGAGAAATATTCTTAACAAGAACCACACGCTTGTACGGAGCTCAAATCTACCACACGTAACCACCTGGAGAACCCCTATATAAAGGGAGGAACCTTTGAGCAAAAGGTAGACACAAATAACCTAAAAGAAATGGGAATACCAAAGAAATTTTTTAAGGTCTAATCACTGACTTGAGCGTCGGAGGGGTGTAAGCCGGCGCCACACCGACGCTATTTACTGTCTTGGTGTAGTTGGGGTCCAAGAGGGGGTTTCAAACCAAGGGAGACTAGAGGACTATCTTGGTGAGTCGAGATTCGACGTCAACATTGTTGATACTATTTTTTGATAACCAAGGTATCTAGGCTTCTTAGAGGACGACTAAATCCTTAGGGCACATGGACTCTGTGCCTCTCCAACACACCAGAAAAATTGTTTTTTTTAAAGGAGAATGATTGTCCGTGTTGACACAGACCTCTATATGTGTGCCATTGATTGACACATGATATATTTTTGAATTTGGTGTTTCTTTTTGAACACCTACTTTTTCAACAGAAAACATTTTTGGACGTTTTAAACCCTCAACATAACACGTTTCAACTTATAATATAATTCACCATATACACTTCAGACACATTTTCATCACAGATTAATATTTTGAACCAAAGCATCATAACTTTTTAATCCCCAAGTCCACAGAAAACCGAACAAGTGGCCACTGTCGACAGTAGAGTTGAAAACCAAACGCCGCCTTGCCTAATATTTTAGTCAACACCCTCAAAGCCAAAAGCAATATGAAAGATGATAGAAATGGGTTTGTCTCATCACGTGTGGAATTCTGCTCGCGGCATCACTTTTTGACCTTGTTTGAGTTGTATAATCAAAAGATAATATCATATAATATCATTTAGAAACTAAAAACTACCCCACCTGGCTCCTTATAAGGAAGACCCAAACAAGGAACAGCTCTTCATAGTTCATATTCTCTCTCTCTCTCTCTCTCTCTCTCTCTCTCTCTCTCTCTCTCGTCATGGCGGTGGTTGTATCACCGGAATCTGACATCATATCGACATGTCCACTAGAGCTGTGCTTTGATCTGGATCTTGCTCTGACGATGCCGGAGAGTTCAAGTGGGATTCCGGCAACGGATTCTTTGCTATCTAACATGCCGACGGTGGCCGCAGTTGACATGTGTACAGTATGCATGCAGACAAAACCAGGTGAAGGTGGTAGACAAATGCCATGTGGGCATGTCTACCATGCCCCTTGTATCTCCTCTTGGCTCTCCCTCCATAACTCTTGCCCTCTTTGCCGGTGTAACATCTCCAGTGAAGTCTGACCGGAAAAGGTTTCCCTTTCCCTTTTTTTGTTACCTTCGTTTGTGTTTGTGTGTTTAGTTTATGTTCTTTTATTTAATTTTCTTCTTCTTTTTATTTTATTCTCTTTTTGTATAAACGGCTCGTGCATGTGAGATGACTTGCTTTTATTTTTTTTTGAATTTTATTTGAGGAAAAGATTAAATTGCGTCGAATAGCATTCTCTTGTGGCAGGATCACTCCTCAGAAGTGGAGTTCTTGAGTTCGAAGCATAGCCCCTTTGGGCCGGTTTGGATCCTATGTCCCGTTAGGAGCTGTACACAACCAAATTTCAGAGCCTGACATAAAAAAAAAAAAATGGTTATGCATAGATTGTGTACATCTTTTTATGATAAACCGTCCACTTAGGTTGTGGACAGGTCCTAACCGGATAGGATCTATACCGCCTTTAGGCCAGTTGCCTAGGTTCGGGAGAGGCAGGAGCTATTGGTTTAAATACTGTCCTGCTTTTTATGTCCTGTTAGGATCTGTCTATAACCTAAGTGCACGGTTTGGCAGAGAAAGATGTGCACAGGTCTTAACAGAGCGGCAGGGAGCCATATGTGTCCCAAGGTAAAGCGGATTTCCTGTGGCCATTTACTATAGTCAGACTGTATATAGCACCAGGGGTGTCAGGTGACACATCAGTGGAAAAAGTGAAAAACACCCAAGCAATGATTTTTTTAGTGATGATTCACTTTTCGGCTGATGTGTCATCTGACATCCCTGGTGCTACAGTCTGACTACAGTAAAAAAGCTACAGGAAATCCGCTTTAGCCACAAGGACATAGTCAGTTTCTCTAAGCCTCTAAGAGGCCTTGGTTATTGAAAAAAAAAAATTTTACCAAAGCGAATGAGTATTTATGATGGGTTATTTTGTAATTAGAAATGAATTGGCATAGATGCATAGTTACTTAAATACCCTTCATCATCTCCCGTTGGTCCACACTTGTCTAAATTACTAGCTCAACCATGTGTACAAGGCCAACCTGCAATCTTGTTTTCCTTGTATATATTATCACATAAATTTCGTCTGACTCAGCTGGACTAAAGGTGAATTGAAATGTGTAGAGGGAATGGATCCAAAAAATAATATCCTTAGAATTATTAGGGTCGTTAGTTTTCAAATTCACTGTCAATAATAAATGATGTTCAATCATATTCTCTATTAGTGGATCGGTTGATGGTACATTGACTTAAAACTTAAAAGTATTTTAGTTGAGAGTGATAGATTTGTAACTATCTATATACTAGTATTCTCTTATACTTAAGAATTAGGAAATGGATGGAACACGGATAGGTAATATAATAAAGTTATATATAAGAATTTCTATTTGTTAAGTTCTTGATTTTAAAAATTAATAATAAATTAAAAAAACATAGATAAAATTTAATTGACGTGATAAATATTGAAGAGATAAGATGGAAGTACTTGATTAGGAAACTTGGATGTGAATGGGGGAGAGGAGAGAGAGGAAGCTGAAAATCAATTCATTCAATTAGAATCATTATCCAAGATACAAGAATCCATTGAAATAATGGAAGCCAGTTCGCCCATAATATCACAATAATTCCAAACTCACAGAAATTTGTTCTTTTACCGCAATAACTATCATGAAATGTATTGCTATCCTAGATGCAGAAGAAAATTTGTTTATTATTGATGGAGGGTAGATAATTCCTACAATTCCTATAAACTTTCTATATCCTCCAACGTAACGAAGAGAACCAATTGTCTGGTTGACAAGCTTTACAATTGGCAGATAATCCCCTTCCAGAATAATAGGCTGGATTGAGAATTCTTGTACAAGTTTGATCCCGTGATAGAAATACCATGTCTTCGCTTCTTTTGCAACACAACCTTTTACAGTTTTTATAATACCTCATTTGAAAGGGCCCAAATGATGCCATACCATCGCCGCAGCTGCGTACCATCTAACCTGATAGCTCCATCCACATTTATTTAAATTGTTCCAAAAGGAGGACACCACTCCACTGCCTACATATGGGACTTTATGATTCTTCCCTTGGATCTTGCATCTTCATGGTATATTCTCAATCATATTTGTGTTTATTTATTCATTTAAATAGATTATTTCCCGGCTTGTTGAATCCAAAAATTTGTCTAAGTATCAAATTCATTCCCTTGTAAATTCAGTTGGAGTCTTTAAACTTTTTAATCAAAAGATTTGTTTTGCCATGTGGCAAAGGACTATTGGGCTGAATACTTTGCATACGAGGAGAGGATGATTTCTAGATTGTGTAAAAAACTTCCATCCCAATAAACGAGTCCAAATTCTCTGCAGTAGGTCAAAATACATTAACGTGCAATTGTTCTCATCTAATGACATAGCACGCCTAAGTCTAACCGAGGTTGGCAACTCAAAACACCATTAACAGCCAAGATACTTAGATTCCCAAGAAAGCAAGTCGATAAAAACAATTGGATGACATATTATAAGGTTGTTTAATATATGTTGGCTTTAACTCCAAAGAAACTTCCTAAAGTTGTTTGCTTAATCAAAGTGAATGTCATATATTATGGGATCGATGAGTAAATTATTATTCCAAAGTGTCTGAACTTATCAATCTATGACACTAGATGTTCGTTATAAAATTAGGTAGATTTTTTAACATGTAATAAGGGAAGAGAAACGTGGTCAACAATCATTTCAAAAAATAATATTAATAATTAAAATAAATAATCCACACTTCACCAACCCTTAACAAATATTTCTGGTTGGCAAAATCTTGTGGGTTGATTCCATAGCTCAAAGTTATTCTTACCATCCAACGCTTTTGACTTTCTTTTGTCATAGACTAGAATGAAATAGGGTAAGGATCTGTTACACCTAAATTTGTTTGTCTCCATGTGTCCCCACACCACAGGCTGATACGTGATGGTTTTGGTGTTTTGGGGCGTATGGAATGAAAAGCATAGTTATTAAACCCGGACCGGACCGTCCGGTCGAACCGATAATATGATGACTCAGTGCTTAAGCCGGTTCGGGTTGTTAATTAGATCGTTTTTACCATTGACCCGATCAAACTCACTGAAAACCGGTGGGTTTTTCATCAAACCGTCTAACCCGGTCAGTCTGACCATCAAACCCTGGGTTACTAGAAAAAGGACAAGAAATGGGCTTTATAAGATTTGAACTCAAGTCATTAAACTCAAACTCAAATGTTTATACCACTAAGCCATACAAGTATCTTTCGCTTTGT
>JAOXJP010239466.1:0-23406 GCA_025762735.1 Platanus orientalis | reverse complement strand
AAACTGTACTTTTTTTTTTCACTTTCGTGCTATCGGATGCATGGGGATACCAGATGGGAAAACTTGGTAAAACCACCTAGGATACTGAACTTTTTCCATGTTTTCTCATTTCTTCATATATTAGCTCACTCACCTATTCCAACAAAAAATGATGGGAATAAGAGGAGAAGGGAAGGGAAGGAAATGAACAGTAATTTTAGTTTTATTTTCCTCTCTCCTTTTCTTCTGGTGGTTTTAACTTTTCTTCATCTTCTCATGGTTTACCTTGTAACAGACATGACTTATATGGTTTGAGTATCGAATCATGTAACATGGGATCCGTTGAAAAGCGATTCCTTTGTTGACAACCAAACCCATGCCAATTGAGTGCAGGCATAGATCCCTACTGAGCAGGTTCCTCATGAGTCGACCCAGTTCTTATTCATGTGTCGTGCAACATGATGGAGTAGGTAGAGTGATAAACAAAATTGGTGATTCACACATGAGATCGCCATGCGCTCGTATCTTACCCACCAAGGAAAAGAAACAAAGGACTTAAACTACCTAGAAAGTGAATAAATGTAGAGAGAATGAGAGAGAGAGTTTAGGCAAAAGACTCAATGAGACCGATATCACATGACACATCCTGGATAAAGTTGGAGAATAAGTGCATGGTATCCTCCACACTTTTTTACTGGACCTGGGTAGTAAATTTAGATTATCTGAGCCCAGATGAATTTTGGGCCAGACACTAGCAATGCCATCTGAGACCGGATCATGCTTTGGAATAAGGCCTACCATGCCACTTAAAGAGCTAGGGAATTACGAGCCCAGATGGTGGAAGCTGCTTCTCTTTTAGATAATCATAGGAATTTATTCTCTGCGTTTAGGATCTTTATAGAGCACAAATTATTTGATAACAGAAGTTTGAACCTTTTCTTTTATAATGAGATAATTTATTGCTTTGAGGCCATAGTCCAACCATTTTGGACAAAAGTATATGAGAGATTCTTTTCTCTATCAGTCTCGCAAACTTACGAAGAGACAAGAGTTGAGTCTGAGCTATTATATCCCAGAGTTAGTCTGACCAAATCCTTTGCACCGTATTGCATGAATCATGGTCTAAATTCAAGAAACAGGTTTACTGTATCTCTTAGTCTCATCTCAATTGCTGATTTAATTGATTTGGATTTAATGATTGATTATATAGTTTAAGAAAAAAGAAAAAATTGAATATACTTTGAAACTAAGATTTCAACAATTGGCTCATCTTCCCTATCTTGATCACCTCTCCTTTCATGTTGCTTAATATAACTATATAAGTGAACTAAACTATTATAATCCCAGTGTTTTAAGGGTCTAGTTTGATGTATCTCCTTCAATCCTGGTTAAAGGCTTTTGTCATATTTTAAGTTAATAATCTTGTATTGAAGCACACTTCAGCACTTTTCATGTTTCAAACCATAGCTGGAAATGGTTACCAAAGGGTCTGAAGGGACGTTAAGGTACGTTTATATCATCTGTGATTGACCATGACAGGAAGTTTTTTTATGTCTTCATCGCCTTTTTCCTCATCATAGATTGATGCCTTCGGTAATTTTGTGAAAGGGATTTCAAACGTGCATGCGGGTAAATGACATTTGCCACCACTGCGCTCATAGAACGAGGTATGGCTTTCCATACTTAAAATCATCTTTCATCTTCTTCTTTTTTATGGGGGAGGGGGGTAAACTTCCAATCATCTTCATGATGTGCCAAATACAACTCAAATAATGGTCTAACTTTCAACCAGCGCATGATAGATTACCACTATGGATGCCTATATTGCCAATATTGTGATTTACCAAAACTAAAAAAGATTGCCAATATTGTGTGGCCATGTGATTGAACGTGGGTTAACCCTTTCCTTGGCCTCTAGGGGCACAATGAGCCGAGCTTTATCTAGCTCAGCTCAGGCTAGTCACTCAAGGATCAGCTTCGGCTCATTATGATTGAGGTGAGCTTGGCTCACTAAACTCAAGCTTATGGCTTCAGGGCCAAATCTTAAAGCCCCATGAGCCAAACCTATCTAAAGATATAGCTGGTTAAAATTGGCCCAACAGCTCATATTCTAACAAATTATATATATTATGTATAAATGTATTTACTATTTAAATATACAATATATTAGGCAAATCTAGATGTATTATATACATATATAAAACCCTTAATGAGCCGAACTTTTTAGCAGGCTGAACCTAGTGCAGCTTGGCTCAAGTTCACTTAGCTAAACGAGCTCAATTGAATGCTCAGGCCTATCTCTGCAAATTTGAAACAAGGCTTAAGTTGGAGGTGATCTAGCTTGGTTCATTGACAACCCTAATTTGAACTACTTAAACAATATAAATCAGAAAACTTGTGCCAAGTTGGCAACACTGTTTTCTTGGAAGAAGAGTGGCTGTGGTAAGGGAGTTCAATTGGACAGATAAGCCTTGTTTCAATTGGATGCTCTCGTTTGTTGCCTATCATCGAAAATAAACAAGCCCATAAATATGATTTCCTACAAGACAAAATAGGATAGATTTTTGTCCTCTAGTGAAAATAAGTGACTACAACCATATTCCTATATTTTCTTTTAGGAAAATAACATTTAAAAAAAAAAAAAAAAAGGAAAGAAGAAAACGATGGTTTGCTGGTTTAAGAGCCAAGCCAAGCTAAGCCACACATATAAATGGGCTTGTAAAGCCTAGCTAACAAGACCAAGGTTCTGTCCGGTAAGGCCCAACTTAACCAGTTTATTTAAAGTCTATTAAGACATTTAAACATATTTTCTTGTTAAGGGCCAGTTACAAGATATGGCCCCACAGTGAGAAGGGCCCTAAGCCCATTAAGGGTTAGGCCTACGTCTACAGAAACCCATAAAGGCCTAAAAGATTCAGTAAAGGCTAATCCAAATGGGGGCTAGGTGCAAATGAATTTCATGAGAACTGTGCAAACGGCACCAGAGGGGCTGACGCATCAGTACCGAAAAGTGATTTACACTTTTGGGGGGCACTTGTCACTTTTTGGGGCTAATGTGTCCACACCCTGGTGCCGTTTGCACAGTTCTCATGAAATTCATTTTCACCTAATTTTTTCCCTCCAAATGAACATATATAATCATGAACTGAATAAAGGACTGATGAATAATTGTAATGTATTTTCAGATTGATTTAAATATGATCAAGTTGATACAGCTTTTCTATGAGATTGGATAGGTATTGAACATGGTTTTAGAGGCAAGTTCCCTTGTAGGAGGGATAAATTTTATCCTCTAAGTTACAATGTGGTTTTTGAGGTAGGACACTATTTGGGGGTAACTTTTTCCTCTCAACCACAACACGTTTTTTGAGGCAAGGCCTTACTTGATAACCCTTTTCCTCTCAACCACAACATGTTCTTATAGAGGTAGGACCCCGCATGGGGGTATCTTAATCCTCTAAGCCACAATGGGTTCTCAAGGCAAGCTCCCTTGTAGGAAGGACAACTTTGTCCTCTAAACCCAAAGAGATTTCGGAAGCAGGTTCCCACATTGGAACAATTACCTGGCCTTGACCCCGCATGGGGGTATCTTAATCCTCTAAGCCACAATGGGTTCTTAAGGCAAGCTCCCTTGTGGGAAGGACAACTTTGTCCTCTAAACCCAAAGAGATTTCGGAAGCAGGTTCCCACATTGGAACAATTACCTGGCCTTCAAAATCCTAAAAAAAAAAAAAAAAAAAAAAATGGAACAGGCTTCCGTGTAAGAGGAATGTCCTTATGTTTGAGTCCTGTCATTAAAAGAACTCATATTCTGGGGATAGCAGTTCTATAAACCAATTTTGAATCATCAATTAAATCATAAAAAATGGCTTAATCTCTATCTATGTGATGAGAAGTTGATTATGAAAACATTAAATAGATGTAAAATGCATATTTCATGGGTTAGTCATGCCTAATAGAAGGTTTAATTAATCATTAACTTGGTTAATTGAAAGTATGAGTTGAGATTGGTTCTCCTCATAATGAATTATTCACTTGAGTTAAGATTAAGGATACGATTTATGTAAGAGATGATTGTTATAATTGTCTATTCTTTCGATTTGAGTACATAAACTTTGGCATTAAATATTGATTCATAAAGTAAGATAATTTCATAATATTTATGGGTACAACATGTTACAAATCCCTAATTAATTGTACAATGTATGTACTTGTAAATTAAAAATGACTTCTAAGAATGTGATAGCTGACTTAACTAAATGGGAGAAACTAGATGGAAGTAACTATAACATGTGGCATAGAAAAATCTAGTATCTCTTAGAAAAGGAATGTGTGCTCGAAACACTGACGACTAGTATGGAGGTACTTAAAGAGGGCACCTTAGCACAATATAGACAGGATATGAAGCAATATAACTGGCTCAAGAGAGACCATTGTGCGCACTTTACTATGGTTAGTGCAATGCACAATGATCTCATTGGATAGTTTGAAGAATGTAAAAGCACCAGAGACATGTGAAAATACTTGAAATTGTCTTTCCCTAGTACCTCTACAACAAGGTCGAGAGCTATGAATTTTAGGTTTTAGATGTATAAGACGACTCCCAACACAATATTGGTTGAGTATCTTAAGTGGATGTCTCAAATGATAAGAGACCTAAAGAGTGTTGGCAACAATCTATCTGATAAGCAATAAATTCGTGTTGTCTTAAAATCACTACCTGATTCATGAGAGCAAATGAAACTCTTGATTATGCACAACAAAAGCATCACCACTTTTACTCAGTTGGTGGGTCATATAGAGCTTGAGATTGAGCACCAATCCTCTACAAAACGAAACTTTATTTGTTTAAGGAGGTAAGAAAAAAGTCCTTCAAGACTAAATGTAAGAAGGCTAGAGGAAAATCTCTGAATACGGTATAGGACGCGATGGATTGGGTTCACAAAAGGGCAAAGGTACAAAGAGAAAGTACAATAAGCGTGATAGAACTAGAGACAAGACCAAAATGAAGTGCTTTAATTGCTATCAGTTAGGCCACTTTGTTTATGAATGCATTGAGATGAAGAAGGTATGAATTGCATATCTCTCTAATCCTCAAATCTATATGTATTTTGAGGCTTTAGTTGCCCATTCACTAATACCATCTTTGGTTGTGGATTTAAGAGCAACCAAGCACATTGTTAGGAATTGATTAAGGTTCATTGACTTTCACCGGATTTCATGGGATACCTAGAAGATGTACATGGGGAACAACACTGGCGATGACACATTTGGAGTTGGTACCTACTAGCTATGATTATAAACAAGACGCATGTTGATCTTATATGACTTACACAATGTTCCTAGAGTTCAGAGGAACTTACTTTCAGTTTCTGCATTAGTTGGTATAAGTTTTAGTTTCCAATTTTCAATAGATAAAGTTAATATTTATTTATATTCGGTCTTATATGACCATGGACATGTAATGGATGATTTTACTATTTACTAGACATTGATAATTCTTCTGTTGCCTCATATTCTTATCATGATGTTGACTTCTTGTGATGTTATGTGCTTCTGATTTTGTTAAGTGGCATACTAGACTATGACATATTGGATAGGATATGATAAACATATTAGCTAGTGAAGGCCTTCTAGGCCCATTCTCTAAAGAAGATCTTCTTACCAGCGAGCATTGTATAGTAGAAAGCCTTTTAGAAAGGTAATGGGTGCAATTGTTCCCTTAGATTTAGTTTATTCTGACATTTACGGACCTTTCAATGTGAAGGCATGAAACATAGCCTATTATTTCATCACATTTACTAATGACTACATGCGATATGGTTATGTCTATTTAATCTTGCATAAGTCTAAAGCATTGGTTGATTTAGAAAGCATATGTTAGAGGTTGCAAATCAGTTAGATCGAAGGGTTAAAACCCTTATTAGGATTAACTACGAACGTGAGTACTTGTCAAAGCAATTTAAAGAAATCTATAAAAAAAAAAAAAGACATTCATAGATAGTTGATGATTCATTTTACTCCCCAAAAGAATGGCGTGGCAAAAAGAGTGTCAGCACCCAATTTTGGCTCAGGGACTAGATGCTTCTTTCAATGGGCAGCACCAGTTCTTTAGAATAAGCCTTTAGGTATGCTCAAAAACCAAGGTGATTAGACAAACTCTCATTTTTAGGCCATTCCCATTCTGTCCCAATCCAGTACTCTAAACCCACAATTTTTCCCTAAGATCTTTATAGGACTTGGTTTCTTCATCCTTATCTCCAATCTCGTAGCTTTCTAAATTGTTGTCCCAAGTTTGATCACATCTACTGGAAAAATTACAATTTTACCCCTCATCAAATGCGGACCACTGAATCTTATCATACAAGTACCAAATGACCAATCAGGAGTCATGGATGCACAGGAATGGTCCAAAACCTAAAAACAGAGTGTCCGTTTATCAAAATCTATTATTTTGAATTTTGGTGAATCTCAACCCTTGATTTGGAATTTCAAATTCCAAGCAAAGTATACATTGGATGATCAATCGGACACTATAGAAGGATTCGTCATGCTTCAAAACCATAGGGTACCAATAAGGACCTTCTAAACCCATTCCAAAATCCTTCATCACATTGTATCAAATGGTGACTGTCCGATCAAACATTTTGGAGTTTCAAATTCAAAATCGAACCCTGCGTGATGATCAACACCATCAATTTACTTTAAAAAGTGGGTATGATTTAATCTAAAAATTATAGATTAAAGAAATTCTTAATGGGTCCACCAAATTATTGTATCCGACAAAACACCAAATCAAAACGTACTTCCATTTACACATGGAGTAATTCTATATTTTTTTTGGTAATTATATGTGGCCCAATCTAATATTATTAAAAAAATATCAACTAAAGATTTTCAAATCTCAAAATCAAATAAAAATCAAATATAACAAATAAAATAAAACCAAATCTTTCCTAAACCTAATCCTTCCACCTACTTTTCTATTAATAATAAAAAAAACACCATTTGGAAGTCCTCCTCCTCTCTCTGTGCATCTCTCTATCTCACTCCCCACAATTACCCTATTTGTATATATTCCATTCCATAGCTGGATTCATACCATGACACATCTTACCACTTCATCGTCATCTAATTCATTCCCAAATTGATTTCTAATTCTAACCTTACACCCGTCCTTGTTTGTATATCCAAGTCAACTAATCCAACCCACACAACACACACACACACACCACGTTGCCCTTACCATTTGAATCCCAAATCCCATATCTTGTGCATTCATATTCATACTCTCATCTCATAAGCTGGACCCCACATACATCCAACCCTTAAAAAAGGATTAGATCAACATCGCCCCACCATGTCCCTCTCATTGCAAAGTTGAGATTGTATCTTATTCCCTCACATAGCACAAACACAACTCTACATTCTTTTATTTATTTATTTATTTATTATTATAGCTTATTCTCTTGTGCTCCCATACCTTCTTTATTTATTTATTTTTCAATCTTTTCTTTCCATAAAAAAATCCATGATGCACACTTCTCTTGCACCCAGCCTGACCAGCCAACTTTGCAAAAGATACGTCTCAGCTCCTCTCCATGGATCACTCCTTAGTCTTTGCTAAGATCTCACTAGTATAAGTAAGAGCAAAGGTTAAGAAAAAAGGGGGACCCGACTATCTGATAGCTTTCCCATACTCTCTTTGTCTTCCTCTAAGTCGGTGAAGGTGCAACCTATCAAAGAAAGGAATCTAATACCCTGTGCGTACATCAAGAAGGTTGGTTACCCTCCTCCTTCTCCCATTATTTATATTTTACTTCATGTTGTCTAAAAGCTTTCATATTTCATGCTTGTCTTATATTTATATTGTATGGTAAGATCAGTTTAATATCATGCAAGTTTGTCTTGAAACTTAGTTCTTTAGTTTCTTATTTGTGATGGATTTTGGATTTAAGTGTTTGATTGATTGTCTTTAGTAGCAACATTCTGCTCAGACCATTTCTTGGTTACACTTTTTTATTATTATCATTTTTATTCTTTCTTTCATTTGTTTGTTGATTATCACGTCATTTGTTTATTTGAGTTTGGATATGTTTATCAAGATTAAGAGTCGTTAGCATTGCCAAATAACGTTGAACCCTGTGTCATTAGTTCAAAATCCAAACTCTTTGATTGCTTGAAACAGATGCCATGAGTTCTTAGTAAATCAACTTAGACAACATAGAAAATTTTATGGGTAAACCCCTTCACTTAATGAAGTCATTCCTTATCTTGTTTTGACTGTTTGATTCCCCTACCAACCCCAAAAAGCACCCACTAAGCTTGCTGAAGACTTCCAATCTGACACCCATTACAGTCTAAAGAGTGAAAAACCATACTCTTTAAACCTTATCATTGATTTTCTAAATCCAATAAAGTAAGCTGTAGACATTTTAAACTTTTTAGTACAGCTATCATCAGGTACACTTTCAATATTTTCCTGTGTTCCTCGTAATGGACCTCTTCCCATCATTGTTGTATCATTCAGGTCATCCCACTTTGTTGTAATCAACACAGTGAGTTGTTGATGTGTAGGCTTGAAATACCAAACTCCACCATAAGAGCTTAAACGATATTTCACATGCATTCCCATCAGGTGTCAATGGTCACTAGTCTGTAGCTCTTGGCGCTGGTTGAATGGGTTGAGGTGAAACAGGGATTTGTTTGTGGAATGGACATCTTCCCAAAGGAAAAAAAGAATCAATAATATAAATAAAAGTGGGATTGGACTTTGTTTTAGCATCCTATAGGCCTTAATCAGCTTAGGCCAACCCAATATGAACCAAGCCCAGCCCATTTCAATTCAAAATAAGCATTGCACAACCTGATGCAAACCCGCCTGTCCTGAATCTATTTAAACTAAGCCAATCTAAAATCGTATCGACCTAAACCAAGTCTACCTAAACTATCAATTCTTTTGTTTGGTTTTGTTTTGTTTTGTATTAGTTTTGTTTTGTTTTGTTTGTTGTTCTTTTCTTTCTTCTATATATATATATATATATATGTGTGTGTGTGTGTGTGTGTGTGTGTGTGTGTGTGTGTATTGTACCATCCCATGGTACATGTATTATGCAGTAATTCCCATTTGGATTATGTAGTCATGAGGTGAAGCAACTTAAGGTACATGCCCTTTAACTTGTCATTCTTTTATTATTATTATTATTATTATTATTATTATTATTATTTTTGTGGTTATAAATACATGCACACAGATGATTGGATAAGTAAATAAACTTAGGTTTTATACACTTGTTCACACATTTACACTAGTTAGTAGGGAAACCACACGCACAAGCATGACACCATTTTCCAAAAACTAAGGCGTACTCATGTACATAATATACATAGAAATTTAACCCTAATTTAAGCCAGTTTAAGTAGGTAACCGCCTATGCGGGTGGACCGGGGTGTCTAACCCCTTCCCCGGTCCATAATTGAACCACTTACCCAAAATCCCTAAGTTGGCTAGTTTAAAATGGAGTAAAACATTTCAAAAGAGTTTAAAAATAAAACTATTTTGTTTTCTAAATATAGATGTCCAGTCACATCTTTAAAAAGGCTGGTGGCGACTCCAAACCATCGTGGGTTAGGCCCATGGTGAGTGGATCACTTTTCTAAAAGGTTCACCCGTAATGCAAAAACCAAGGTCCATAGGGGGTCTTCGAAGGTTCTCTAGGTTGATTTCCTAGGGAATTTTTTGGGTTGATTCCCCTAGAGTTAGGACCTGGCTGATTTATCGAGGTCGGTTAATAGGGCCTCAACATATTTCACCATTAGTTACCCCCCTCATTCCCAAGTCAAGGGTTACGTGGCTCGGGAATACAATCTGTTTGCGGTCATTACTGTTTATTTAGGCGCATATGGGGCGTCGTTTCAATTATTGAGGTGACATCGAATGGGGACAAATGCTAATGATGGTTTCACATTTAATGAGCTATGATAACCGAGGGGGCGTACTATCACCGGTTATGAGTTATGTCAAGCATCGTGTCTCTTCGGATCCATAGGTCATCGGACAGTCATATTTAAACCTCTTAAAGATTTTGAGATTTTTGTGTTGCCTTGTTTCCCGGGTTGATTTCACTGCCTTATAGATGAGTGACACGCGTAGGATCGAGGATACTCGGGGTTGTCTATAAATCTCTCTTTCGATACATAGCTTGGTTTTTCTTTATCTTTGCTTCCTATCTCTTATACCTCCTGTTTTTATTTTAGGCAATTTCTGGCAAGTTTTTTGTTTCCCAGCATGTGGTCGTTTTCATTTTCAACACCTGCTACACTTCTAGATTATTGTTCTTCGTCGTCTCTAGTGCTCTTCCTACCTTCGGACATCCATTATCCACTGTCTCTACTGCTTTTCTTCGGTTTGTCTTCTTCTTAGGTACCTTATTTTTGCTTTGTAATTTACTCTTCATTTCACTATAGCTTCATTTTGTCGTCCTTTGCTGTGTGTTTTTGTTGATTAGTTTATTTTCCTTCTTTTCATGCATTTATATTTTCTATCACTCTCCTTATTTTTAGCATCTTTATGTTTTCTTCTTAGTTTTCTTTTCCTATAGATCTCTATTTTTTTCTATTTTATTCAATGGTGTTTGGGGATACCATTGACTGGATGGTGGATAGAACTGACAACCTATCGGAGGTCCGACAGAACCCCACAGAACAGGCCACCGAGCCAGCTCCATCTAATGCCCAGGAGGCGGCAGGGAAGATTGCTCTTGGACAAGATTTCACTACCGCTAGCTATGGTTCTGAGTTAGGGGTACGAACCCTGACTCAGTATTATTCTACTTATCACATTCTCGAGGGGGTCGTCCTTTCTGCCCCTAGGGACACCTGGGCCTTCGAGGCCCCTATCGATAGTATAGCGCTGTATGAGCAGGTCCTCATGGAGGGTATAGGTTTTTGGTTTCCTCATTTTTTTGGGAACTGTTATTCTATCTTAGACTGGAACCAGGGCAACTAATGCCCAATGCCTGCGGATAGCCATAAGATGTATAGTCCTATGGGATTTAACCTTTAAGGAGGCAGCCCACCTCATCCTCAATGAGTTTTTTCATTGTTACTACCCAAAGGAACAGGATTCAGGGTGGTTTTTCTTTGCCAATCAGGACCGGACTACAACCCTAGTAACCAGGCTCCCAAGCTCCAACATCGGATGAAGGAGCCAATATTTTTTCGTTTCTGGTGAAGGCTAGGTGTATCCCCCGGGTAAGTCCCCCTCGTAAAGTTCAACCAGGGCTGGGCATTGGCCGTTAGCCTAGTAGGTGAGTCGTCATTTGTCGCTTTTCATCTTTCAATAATAATTAATTATTATTATTATTATTATTACTATTTAAGTCTCCTTGTTTTCTTTATCATCGTGCATTTCTCTCCCCTATTTTTTGTGTTAGTTTCTGAAGTAGAAGAGTTATCCCCTAAGGAGGAGGCTCGTATCTGGGACGTCGTTAACTACCTATCCCATGCCTTCCCCGATCTATTTACACCTAAGTGACTTCATTAGTGCGGGTTCAGTCCAGACCCGAGTAACTCACCTTTCTTTCATATCTATCATGTCCCTTTCTCTCTTCTCTTTTTTCTTCTTTTCTTTTTGGTTAATTTCTAACCTCGGGTCAACTTTTTGTGTAGCAATGAAGACGAAAAAAAATTCCTAGCTCAAGCCTAGGTGGCTAGAGAAGCACAAGCCCGGGAGGCCAGAGCAATGGGCTTGGCAGTGGCAGTCGTGTCCTCGAAGAAGAGGAAGCGACATCTTATCCCTAGGGAGCCTTCTAAGGCTCAGGCCCCCCAGGTCGCCCCTGAGGCGACACCAGGTCAGATCGCC
Source organism: Platanus orientalis (assembly GCA_025762735.1). Lineage (NCBI taxonomy): Eukaryota > Viridiplantae > Streptophyta > Magnoliopsida > Proteales > Platanaceae > Platanus > Platanus orientalis. The sequence continues at coordinate 11,564 of JAOXJP010239466.1, read as the reverse complement.
CATCCAACACCTCTCCCGACTCCCACCTCCAATATCCTAGTCGTGGATGTAGAGGAGGAAACTGTCAGGTCTCCTCTAACCCCTGCCACCAAGGGCGAAGCGATGGATTTTCATGAAATCACTCTTGTCACCAACGTTCTTGCCACCATCACAGAGGTCCCTACCCCATCATCAACGATCATGGCAACTCCTTCTACCTGGGTGGCACCTTTTACTAACGCGACCGGTTCTTGGGTACCCTCTTCCTTAGTCCTAGAGATTGGTGAGTCTTTAGTGGGGCCTGCCTCTTGGTTATCAAAGCCGAGTCCCAGAGGGGAGTATCTCTTGGGGGGAGTTCCTCCTGATGATCTCGAATTTTTTAGGAAGGTTGTCTCCCCTTCTGCCCTACATCGAAACATGATGCATTACATGACAAAGGTAAAAACCTCTTCTCCTATGTTTTTTGTTTATTGTTTTTTTTATTTGCATTGTTTCTATACTGACCCGACTCTGCTTTGGTATCTATCTTTCCAGACCGTGGATCTGATGGTTGTCTCTATCTAGAGGTTCAAGTTTAACGAGCAGGTCCTAGGTGACGCCTAAAACCGCCTTGCCCAGACCAAGAGCGAACTCAAGGCTACTTAGGAGAGCGCCAAGGCCCAGATCTGTGCCCTTGATGATAAGGTTAAGTAGGTAGAGTGTTCCTGTGCCAGTATGGCCACTCAAGTTACGAAGCACGAGGCTCATATCAAGGATCTAACAGCACACTTGTAGGTGGCTGAGAGGGAGATTGCTCGAGCAAGAGAGGAACTTGGCACAGAGAGGAATCGCCAGATTACGTTCGAGGACATGTTTGCCACAACCCTTGAGGTGGTGGTGAACAAGAAGGTGGCTAAGACTATGGAGCTGACACATAACCTTACTGAGGAGGAAAGGGAGAGGATCGTTGAAGGGGCCTTCGAGGTGGCCATGGCCAAATACTTGGCCTCGGATGCCTTTGAGATTGTCAAGGCCAGGTGCTTCCTAGAAGGGTTTGAGAGCTTTCGGGAGTTGGCAGCCGAGGCGTTCCCGAATTGTGACTTTTTTTCTATTATTCCTGATGAGGGGGAGGGGGAGGCAAAGGTCGAGGAGGGGCAGGAAGGAGCTGACTAAGGAGAGGAAGGAGAAGGAGCGGTATAGGAAATAGGGGCTACTACCCCAGGAGAAGTTGCCTCGTGGGATGGCAACCCCCAAGCATAGTTGTACTTTCTTTGTCGTTGTTTTTTTTTGTAAGCTTTCACAATGTAAATAAAAATTTTCTTTTGCCCTCATCTATGTGTATTGTATCCTGGCTGTAATATTTCTTTTTTATTTTTTTAAAGTGTGGATATGTGTCGTGATACTTTCTTCTCGCATTCCCCATGTGTATCTAGGTAGGCTAGGATAGGGGATCCTAAGAGTGTAGGAATAATTACCAAATTTTTCTAAGTATGAGTGCTTCTTAGGGTAATTAACTTTTAACTGAGTGTGGGTGGACAATATGAAGTTTCTCTAAGTATGGGTATGCCTCAGGGTTAATATTTTAACAACGAATAGAGGTAAATGATGACAACTGAATTTTTCTAAGTGTAGATACATCTCAGGGTTAATACGATCTTGGCTGACGGGTGGTCTACCCTTAAAAACAAAAGAGGGAGAAGGCTCATCTAGTCTCTCATGGTTTTGGGTGAATAAGGGTTCCCGATGGCATTCCTTTGGACTTGAGCCCTTCCCCCATGCAGGGGTCTTTCTTTAACAATGCTGCCAGGAGCTACACTTACTTGGTATCGGGGGGTCAGTTCTAGTTGTGACGCGTCCTAATGTGCCTCGGGCCTCTTTGTTTTTACTGATTTGTGAGGCTTCTCTTTGCTTCATTCTCTTTCCCTTGAAGGATGGGTCGATCTCACAACTCGGGTCAATCTTATGACCTAGGGTTAACTTTGTGACCTGAGGATTAATCTTATAACCCAATGGCTAGTCTTGTAACTCGGGTACGAGGTGTAAAGGCCTGGAAGGACAGGTCATTCTTGTGGCTTGGGGTCAATCTTGTGACCTGAGGGTTAATCTTGTAACCCGAGCATGAGGCACGAGGACCTAGAAGGATGGGCCATTCTTGTGGCCTAGGGTCAATCTTGTGACTTGGGGGTTAATCTTGTAACTCGAGCATAAGGACCTGGAATTTTTCTTGGCTCTGTAGAGTAAGAGCATTTCATTGGTTAAAATCATAACATCAACTTTATTGATAATATTTTATTAAATGCTCTACATTCCATGATCGTGGTAAGGGCACCCCCTGCATTGTCTCGAAGTGGTAAGTCCTGGGCCTATTACAGCATGTTAGCCAGTAAGGTCCTTCCTAGTTTGGTATCAGTTTTCCCTCTATTGGGTTTTGTGTCATCAGGCTCACCTTTCTGAGCACTAAATCTATGATAGTGAATCTTCTTGCCTTGATTCATTAGTTATAATACTTGGTCATTCTTTGCTTGTAAATGGCCGTCTAAAGTGTGGCTTCATCCCTTTTTCCTTCCAGTAAGTCAAAATTGTTCCTGAGGCTTTCTTTGTTCTTTCTTGAGTTGAAGTTCGTTGTTCTGTGTGTAGCCATTCTAATCTTGACCAGTATCACCGCCTTTATTCCAAACGCCAGTCGGAACAGTGTTTCCCTTGTAGGAGTCCTTACCATGGTGCGGTATACCTAAAGGATGCTTGGCAGTTCCTTGGGTCAAAGGCCTTTGGAGTCCTCAAGTGTTTTCTTGATTATACCCAGAAACATCCTGTTGGTGACCTCCACTCGGCCATTGGCCTAGGGGTGAGCCGGGGATGAGAAGTGATTCTTGATCCTGAGTTCTGCATAGAATTCATGGTACTGGGCATTGTCGAACTGCTTTCCATTTTCGGTGATGATAACATAGGGAATCCTAAACCGGCAGACGATTAACTTCCAAGTAAAGTCACGAATGTTCTTCTTAGTGATTTTTGTCAGGGGTTTAGCCTCCACCCACTTGGTGAAATAGTTGATGGCCACTACCAAGAACCTCATCTATCCTCTTCCCCAAGGGAGTGGCCCAACAATGTCGATTCCCCATTGGGAAAATGGTTAGGGTCTGGCTATTGGGACTAGCTCTTCTGTGAGCTTTTTGGGGACGTTGATGAATCTTTGACACTTACCACACTTTCAAGTGAGCAGACCTGCATTCTTTTTCATAAAGGGCCAATAGTATCCTATCCTGATGGCTTTGTGGGCCATTGCCCTGCCCCCCGAGTGGTTCCCACATATTCCTTCGTGTATTTTCCAGAGCACATAGTCGGCCTCCTCTTCAGATTGACATCTGAGAGGGGAGGTGAAGATCCTCTTATAGAGGGTGTCATTGAGAAAGATATACGACTCGCCTTTATTTTCACTTTTCTTACCTCGTCCTTATCCTTGGGCAACTCACCATTCTTCAAATACTTTATGATCTGGCTGGCCCATTCGGGCTCGAGGATGGCCATGTTAACTTCCTTATCTTCTTCTGTCTCGGTGCTTGGCTTAGGTAGAAACTCAAAAAAGATCCCGAGGTTAAAACTTTCAATTGCAGATGACGTGAGTTTGGCCAACTTGTTGGCTTTTTCATTCTATTCTCATGGGACCCACTATATGGTGAAATGCCTGAATCGGGATTTCTCTTTCATTATCATGGTGAGGTACTGTTTCATCCACCTGTCCTTTGCCTTGTACTTCCCTTGTACTTACTCTACTACAAGATGGGAGTCGTTGTTAACCCTAACCCGCTTGGCTCCCAGTGTGTGGACAAGCTAGGCATAGTCTTGTGAGCACTGCTTCGTACTCAACCTCATTATTGGTTACCTTGACCCCAAATCTGATGGCCTACTCGAGCTCATTTCCCTCCAGTCTGACCAAGATAACCCCTCTCCCGGCTACGCCATTAGTGGAGGATCTATCAACTTGTATAACCCACTCTGCTTGACTTGCTTCTTCTCTTTTTGGATGTTCCTCTTGTTCCTCAGACTCCTCCCCTGGTGTATGAGTGTATTCGATGCTGAAGTTTGCCACTACTTGACCCTTGATAACTCCCCAGGGGTAGTATTTGATGTTGAACTCACTCAACTCTACTGACCACTTGACTAGTCTCTCGAAGGTCTTGAGTTTGTATAGTATGGTTTTGAGTAGCTGATTAGTGAGCACCCGGATGGTGTGGGCCTGGGAATAGGGCCTTAGTCGCCTAACCGTGATAACCTATGCAAATGCCATCTTCTCGGCCCTTGGGTATCTCTCTTCTGCCCCTCTAAAGGATCTAGTGGTGTAGTATACTGGCACTTGTATTCCCCCCTCTTCCCTAATTAATTCTGAACTAACGCCGTTTCTGATACTAACAAGTATACGCAAAGCACCTTGCCATACTTCGACTAATTGATTAATGGTAGGCAACCGAGGTGGTCCTTAAGCTCTTGGACGGCCTTGTCATTCTTTGTCCCAGCAGAATGCCTTCTTCAGCAAGTAAAAAAAAGGAAAGCACTTGTTTGTGGCCCGAGATATGAATCTGCTCAAAGCTGCTACCCTCCCGGCCAGTTGTTGCACCTCTTTTGTGTTCCTCGATGGTTGTATGTTGATTATGGTCTTCACCTTCTTGGGATTCGCCTCTATCCCCTATTGGGAAACCATGAACCTGAGGAACTTCCTAGTAGATACTCTGAAGGCACATTTGTCAGGGTTGAGCTTCATCTTGTGCTTTCTCAGAGTCTGGAACGTCTCACTCAAATCTGACAGATGTTGCTTAGCTAGGAGGCGTTTCACTAAAATGTCATCTACATACACTTCAATGTTCCTCCTGATTTGGTTTTTAAAACTCTTGTTGACTAGTCTTTGGTACGTTTCCCTCGCGTTCTTCAGCCCAAAGGGCATGACCTTGTAACAATAAAGCCCCCGGTCAGTGATGAAAGTTGTTTTCTCCTAGTTGGACTTATACATCTTTATCTAGTTATACCCTGAAAAAGGCGTCCATGAAGCTAAGGGTCTAGTGGTCAATCATCGAGTCCACTAGAGTGTCGATCCTAGGGAGCGAAACACTATCTTTAGGGCATGTTTTTTTTAGGTCGATGAAGTCGACACATATACGCCACTTCACATTTAGCTGATGTACAACTAGTCGAGGGTTTATTCCTAGCATGTCTTCATGCATCCAGGAGAACACGTCTCGATTTTTTATGAGGAAGCTTTGTAATTGCCTTTTGAAATCTTCTGACAAGTCTAACCCCACCCTGGTCACTCTATCGGGCATGTTTAAATCAAAAATAATATCCTCAATTTCTCCTCCTAGTTCTACCACCACTCGGGTTCTATCGTCTCGAAATTTCAGACTATCGATTGCCATGGTCTCCTTTGGGGCCAGACCCCCTTTGTGTGAGGCCATATAACAGTCTTTGGCCGCCACCTGATCCCCCCTAACTTCCCCGACTCCTTTCTTCATTGGGAAGCACATCAAAAGATGGTAGGTTAAGGTGACTGCCCTCAATTGATTCAGTGTCAGCCTTCCAAGGATTATGTTGTAGGCAGAGGGGCAATCGACCACCAAGAAATCAACTACCCTGGTGACCTATTGGTTTCCTACCCCAACAGTGACTGGCAAGTTGACGATTCTGAGTGGGAGCAGCCTATCACCCGTGAATCCATCCAAGGGCATTTAAATGGGCTTAAGTTTGTCTCATATGATACCCATCTAGTCAAAGGCTGGGGGGTAAAGAATATATGTCGAGCTCTCATTATTAATGAGGATACGATGCTTGATGGAGTTTGAAATGACTAACGTCACCACCAGTACGTCATCGTGTGGCTGACTTACTCCTCGGGCGTCCTCTACAGAGAAGGTGATGGGGGGTGCTATACCTTGTGATGCTTGGTCGGCCTCTCTATCATCATCATTTATCGGCCTCTTTCTGTGCAAATCTGCCTCACGTGTGATCTTCTTGTTGAGCTAGACTCTCCTTCCCTAGCAAACCCACTAGTTATTACCCTGATTTCCCCTATCAATCCTTTTGGCCCTTTTTCTTCCTAAATAGGAGAGTCCCGATGGGTGTCTTCATGCCTAATTGGGTGTCGCCCAGCAACAAATCTCTATAGTCGCCCTCGTTGGATAAGGGCTTCTATCTGTTCCTTTAAGTCAAAGCAATTGTTAGTGTCATGGCCATGATCCTGGTGAAAACGATAGTACTTGTCGCGATTTCTCTTTCCAGTCAGACCCAGATTCTCTCAGACCACTTAATGCTTGGGTCATCCTTAATGTGCAGAAATACCTGCTCCACGGGTGTATTTAGGGGAGTATAGTTCTGGAACCTACTTGGGGGGAGGTTGACCCGAGGCCTGACCCCGCAGTTTCCATTGCCTTCTTTCGCTCGGCTACCCCTTTCTTCCTTGTTAGCTTGTTCCTCTTTTTTCCTTTTGTCCAACTATGAGCTAGGCCTGGAGTCTCGCTCTCATCAAGCACTGAGGGTATCCTTAGCGTTCATGTGCTATTTCACCTTCACCATCAGGTCGGCCATACGGGACGGGAGATTTTTTTTAGAGAGAAGAGGAACTTAGAGGGTAGTAGCCCCGCCATGAGAGCGGCCACAATCACCTTATCTTCTGTATCATCCACCTGTAGCATCTCTTTATTAAACCGTGACATGTAGTCCCGTAGGGACTCACCTTTGTTTTGCTTGATATTCAGCAAGTAAGTGGCAGGCTTCTTGTGTCTCTGGCTACCTATAAAGTAGCTGACAAATTATCGACTTAGCTCTGTAAAATTTGGGATGTTGTCGGGCTTCAGCCGACTGAACCAAACTCGGGTAGACCCCTTGATAGTTGTAGGAAAGGCCCGACACATGATTTTGTCGGGCTGCCTGGAGGTTCATATGTGTTTTATACACCTCTAAATGGTTGAGAGGATCCTTGCCGCCATCGAACATTTCCATCTAAGGTAGCTTAAATTTGTCGGAAAGTGGTCGAGTCATTACCTCCAGAGTGAATGGATGGTCCATCCTCTGAATCAGTTCATTGATGGTGGTCGGAGCTTTTCCTTTAATGACTTCCTTGATGGTCGCCATCTCCCTTCTTACATCCTCCATTCTTTCCTTCTAAAGGTCAGGGGTGTAAACCCTTTCCCCGAGCTAGCTGGCCTCCCAAAATAGGAAGAATGTGGAGCTTCCTGCTTCGTCTTTGCATCCATGGTCACAACTTCCAGTTGGAGGGACGTGGAGTCCCGACCGTCCTGCGTTGTGGTCGCTAAGCTCGCCTCTCCGGCTCCTCAGCTCTTGTATAATCTTTCTATTATGTTCCATCAGCAGTTGCACACTTGCAGTTAATCCTTGGATCCTCTGTTTGAGGACAACCACCCGTGGAGTTTTATGGCATATCTCATCGGAGATGGAGGCTTCTTGCCCATCTACTGTAACATCTAGGTCATGTTGAGCCTCCATTGACCTGGTTTCAACCATACAGACCTTAGGTTCTCAGCGAAACCTTCCCTTTCCCACAAATGGCACCAACTAATTATGTATCAGTTTGAGAGTACCTTTACACCCTTTAGATGGTCCCATGGCTAGCCTAGCTCTTTGGCAAAATGAACTTTGCATACACAAAGAGAGATAGAGTCAAGAAGCTAGATGCCGGCAGAGGGCTGACCTCTAGCTCTCCAACAGTCAAGTCAGATAATAGGGGGAATGTAGAATAAAAGATTTCTCAATTAGGGTTTCTGTTGTCTCATACCTGAAAAAATAAGTCGTTACCTATACTTATAGGCTTGAGTAGTGGTGTATCAAACAAGATCTCACCTATTGCTTTCCCCCACTTTCTTCGTCACATCTCCCCTTGCTCTCTTTGTCATTTTCTCAGTGTGTCAGGCCAACTATAGAGAATATTCTCTTCTGATAACGGTTTTCTAGGTTGTGCTTATCTTTAAGCAAGGTAGTCAGGGTCTTTATATATTTTGTTTGTCGGAGATTCTCGGGTACTAGGCGCATCAAGGTTACTATTAGTCTTTCGGTGTCAAGTGATCCAAGCAATAGCTCGGGACTATTTCCAAAATACTCGGGGAGTTGGGTACCGAGAGGTTGGACAAGTAATTTGATGTTTATGGGTTGTGTCTAAGTACTCGATAGTCAGTCGTCTCATCGATGGCCTCAGCATTTTTGGGTTGGGGGATCTTCGAAGGTTCTCTGGGATGATCTCCTCGAGAATTCTTTAGGTTGATTCTCCTAAACTCAGGACTCGGCTGATTTATTGGGGTTGATTTATAGGGGTGTCAACATATTTCCCCATCAATATATATATAGTATAATGGTCATATAGGTATTATACTCTCCCTCCCTCTCTATATATAAATATAGTACAATGGTCAAATCAAAATTTTCATTCCTATCTATCTATTGTACAAGGGATTAATTAAGTGTCAAGGATCCTTTACACAATAAAAAGTGTTTAGTATATAGTGGTGACCATACTCTAGCTCATGACAATGTAAAAATATAGGCACTCTTTTAAAATTCCTTCCCATTTTTTATTAGTATGGCCACCACCTAACTGCACAATTTTTTAATTGTAGAAGATCAAAGCTCATGGTTAAGATAATATCATAGTTAATGAAACACTCCGTATGTTTTGTCTTTTCTTTTTCAACCACAACCATTAGATCTAGGGCTAGAGTTGGTTTTAGAAAATGACTCCCATAAGGGAGTCGGTGGTCTTGAATGGAAAAGGTATTAGAAAACCCTAATTTTTAATTAGGGAAAAAAGGAAAAGAAGGGGGTAGTCATACAACAGGGTTTTCTTCTTCTTGGGTTTCTTCTTCTCAGGGTTTTGAGAAGGTGAGAGAGAAAAGGGGTGTACAAGGGTTTTGGTGTGGGTTTTCGGGTTTGGAATTACACACTTCTTATATGGATTTCACATTAAATAGTGAAGAAGATCGTTTCTCTCCTGTAGATGTACACACATTGTCGAACTGCATAAATGTTTGTGTCTCTTATTTTTTGTGCTTTGATATTTTCTTGTTAATTTGTATTGGAATATTGTTGTGAAACACAACAAGTGGTATCAGCGTGCTAGGTTCGGCCAGGGAGGATTGGAATTAAGAACAAGTTATTAATTACCGAAATTTAGTATGATGGCAGGGAATTGATTATCTATGGCCAAGTTCGAGGTGGAGCCCTTTGATGGGAAAAATAACTTTAACTTATAGCAAAGAATAGTTAAAGATATTATGGTGCATCAAAGGCTAATCAAAGTATTATTCGGCAAGGAAAGAAAGCCGATAACCATATCGGACAGTGACTGAGAGGAACTTGAAATGAAGGCAGTGAGCACCATCTACTTATGTCTTGCACCAGAGGTAAAATACAATGTTTTAAATAAAACTTCTGCTCCAGGATTATGGAAAAAATTAGAAAATGTATACATGTCAAAATCGCTCACAAATAAATTATTTCTGAAAAACAATTATATTAATTACGGATAGAAGAAGGAACTAATATTTTGGATCATCTCAATGTATTTAATAAAATTATTACTTAGCTGTTAAGCGTTGAGGTGAAAATTAAAGAAGAGGACAAGACACTTCTTCTTTTGGCTTCTATTCCAGCTTCCTTTGATACCCTTGTGACCATGTACATTATTAGTTAAGACAGACACTCTCAAGGTTGATGAGGTGACAGCGACTTTATTGGAGACTGAAACACTCCGAAAGTCAGGAAATGGTTCCTAAGTAGAAGAGTTAGTGGCTAAGGCTGAATCAAGCCATCAACGTGGGAGAAAAAAAGACAGATGGTCTAAAAACAAAGAGAGGTCACTTTCGAAATTAAAGGGAAATAGTAGCAAATTCAAGTGCTACTATTGTAAAAAGGAATGACACATGAAAAGGGATTGCAGAAAATGCTAAAAAGATTTGGAAGAAGAGAAAAAGAAAAAGAAAAAAGAACAGTCTTCAAATTAGGCTAGCGTTGCAGTAGACAGTTTAGATAGTGGTTGAGATCTTCTCTTGGTCAATACAGGTACGAATTATCTTGCTGAAACGTGGATTTTAGATTTCGGTTGTACTTATCACATGTGCCCTTGTAGGGAATAGTTTGATACTTACACTCCTTATAATGGGGGTACTGTTCAAATAGGTAATAATGTGGCTTACAAAACCATTGGAATAGGAACCATAAATTTAAAATGTTTGATGGCATGGTAAGAACACTTGGGGATGAGGTAAGGCATATCCTGGATTTAAAGAAAAATTTAATTTCCTTGGGTGCATTAGACTCAAATAGATATACCTTCACAGCAACGGGTGAAGTCCTTAAAGTCATTAAAGGAGCTATGGTTTTCATGAAGGAAAAAATGAAGAAAATATATACAAGTTGATAGGGAGTACAGTTACAGGTAGAGCAACTATAGCTATTCTTGTTGATTATGATACTGATGACACCACCCTATGGCAAATGAAGTTAGGCCATATGAGTGAGAAATGATTATTAGAATTTCATAAACAGAATTTGCTGTCAAGGGTGAAAACATGTAAACTCAGTTTTTTCAAGTATTGTTTGTATGAAAAACAATGTAAGGTTAGCTTCAAGACATGACAACATACAAGCAAGGAAGTTTTATAGTATATATAGTGTACATTTTAAAGGTAGAACTGTTTATTTTGTGACATTTATTGATGATATTTCTCGAAAGGTATAGGTCTATTTTATGAAGAAAAAATTTGAAGTTTTACCAAGTTCAAGCAATGGAAAGCTGAAGTTGAAAAACAAATAGAAAAAAGAAGTCAAATATCATAGGACAGATAATATGATGGAATATAAGGATAAGGAGTCCATCAAGTATTACAAGGATGATGGTATCACAAAACACTTTACTACACCAGGTGAACCACAACAAAATGGTGTAGTATAAAGGATGAACACGACACTTCTTGAAAATGCAAGGTGCATGAGGTTGCAAGTAGGTTTGCCAAAAACTTTGTGGGTTGAAGTAGTTGACATGACATGCTTTATTATCAACAGATCACCATAAAATGCTACTAACTTCAAAATCCCAGAAGAGGTTTAGACAGGTAAGATAGTTGATTATTCAATTTTTAAAATATTTGGTTGTCCATCTTATATTCATGTGCAGGAGCAGCAACTGTCTAAATTGGATCCAAAGTCAAGAAAATGCATATTCTTTGGATATGAAAAAGGAGTAAAAGGCTACAAACTTTGAGATCCAGTTGCACATAGGAAAGTCATTAGTAGGGATGTTGTGTTTGATGAGGAGTCTATGGTGAAAGGCAATAGGGATGAAGGAAATCAGTTTATAGATTCTCATACTAGTGAAAATTCAATCCAGGTGGAGCTAGGGGATACAACGTAGCCAAGGAGGGAAGAGAATATGGTAGAATCTTCACAAGGGGAGTCTTCTAGTAGAATGGTATAGCAGTATGAACAACATCAAGGTCTTGCTACAAGTAGGGACAAAAGAACTCATAAAGCGCTAGTCAAGTAAGGTTTTGAAGATATGGTAGCATTTGCATTAGTTGTTGGTAGTGGTGATCCATATTGTTTCCAAGATG